>JAHWFO010023121.1:108370-119784 GCA_023313115.1 Rhysida immarginata | reverse complement strand
TTAGAAAATAATTAGAATAGAAGGAAAGAAAAATATTCTGTCACATTTTAGTTCGTGAGCGTTTATTAAGAGCGTTTAGTTGTGTCGGCTGAGATGTATGAGAGGGAGTGACCGAGTGCGTATGTGGGTGTTTTGGCGTCTGGTTGAATGTCGTAGTTGTGTTATTTTGTTGTTTTGTTTTTTTTTGGTTCTTTATTTAGGTGAAGTGCGCTGGTTTTCCGTTTATCCATTATGGGCGACAGTGCTCATGCATTGTTGGGGCTGTCATTTTTTTCTCGGAGATTTTCCGAGAAGATGATGACAGACTCCTCGTTCATTGTTTTAATGACGTTTTTCTTTCTATTCTGGCTGGAGTGTTCCTTCAGCATTGTATGTTTTTTGCTGAGCTAAAAACTTTGCGAGGAATGGACGTGTCTTCCGGGGAGACGTATTTTGAATGGCAGGCGGCCATTTTTTTTATGTATACTGAGTTAGCAAAACTCATGGGATAGCAAGCACTTTGATTGATGGGCATGGCTCACGAATTCACAGGGGTAACGGATTCTGGGAATGGACCATTAGACGTTGTGGAAAGAGCTTGGATAAGTGATTAATCAGAAATGGCACGTCGTCGCGAGTTGACGTCTTTTGAACGGGGTATGATAGTAGGTGCCCGACGCAAGGGATATTCCATTTCGGCAGTGGTGCAGGATTTGGCTTTCCCCGCTCAACTGTCTCCAGGGTGTATCGGGAATGGCTGGATGAAGGCATCACAGTCCACAACAGGCACAATACCGGGCGTCCAGCTGCCCTGAATGATCGTGACCGGCGACACCTGGGACGAATGATTCAGAGAAACAGGAGCGCAACAGTGCAGCAAATCACAGACAAGTTCAATACTGGCCGCACTAGAAACATCCCTCGGTGGACAATCCGTCGGAATCTGCATGCCCTCGGGTTTGGCAACCGTCTCCCTACACGGGTGCGAATCATTACCCGGCGTCATCGGACACTCCCGTGTGCATTTGCCACAACCATCTTGGCTGAACTCTGCAAGAGTGGCGTAACGTCATATGGTCAGATGAGTCACGATATCAACTGTACCACGCTGATGGGAGGCACCGTGTGTAGCGCAGACCTCACGAAACGATGGATCCCGCAGGCCAACAGGTGGTGGTGCAGGGTGGTGGGGCGTTAGTGATGGTCTGGGGTGCATTTTCCTGGTTTGGAATGGGCTCTCTGTTTATCCTGGACCAAACGTTGAATGGTCCACGGTATCGTCAACTCATCGGAGATCATCTGCACCCGTTTTTGACATTTCAACACACTGACGACATACCAGTCTTTCAAGATGACAATGCTCCACTACATCGCTCCAATGTCGTCCGCGAATGGTTGGAGGAGCATGCAGGAGAGGTCCAACGACTGAGCTGGCCAGCCCGGAGCCATGACATGAATCCCCTCGAGCATATCTGGGAAACTGTTGAAGTCAGGCTCCGGGCACTGGATCATCCGCCCACGAATGCGCAGCAACTATCTTCGGCTCTGCAGACTATCTGGTGTCAACTGCCTCTAGAAGTGTACCAGGGACTTTCAGAATCACTACCACGCCGTATTGCTGCACTCCACAAGGCCAGAGGTGGCCCGACCAGATATTAAGTAACTATCCCATGAGTTTTGCTAACTCAGTGTATATCACTGTAGCGAACTCGTAGCGTTCGGTATTTGCGATTCTTTCGCCTAATTAATTTTTATCTCCGACTAATTATGATGCAGAAATTAATTCATTTGGAGTGATTATCAAGCCGGTTTCAAGTGAAAGCGTTTGGGCCGTTGACGAAGGGAGCATCGTTCCCCGTCGGTGGAGTTTTCGTTTGATGAGGCACTAGCTTACATCGAAATGTGATGTATCGGGCAGGAAATCCCGCAACCTGCGCGATTTGATGTCGTCGTAAGGTGAGTGACGAGGCCACCTCGTATTGGCATTAAGCCGTCCTTCGATCCGTGTGTGACGTTAGTTTGTGATCCTGACTGTAGTGAAGAATTGCTTGGGAGAGAGTCCCATGTGCCCGGAACTGTTAAGTTCATTAGTACACTGTAGAGCAAACTATGTGTTATGATAATGTTGCCAACTGGAAGGGAGCTATTCGCTCTAATGTTTAAGTCGGCTAAGATAGTAAATAATTTAGCCCTTGAGAGATAATTAGTCTTGCATTAAGGAGTGCAGCGTCATAAGGGTAGAGGGAGAACGAATGTAGTTGCGCACTGAGGGCAGTCTGTTGGAAGCACAGAGATAAGGAAAGCGTACAAGAGAAGCCTGGAACCTGCGTCTGTAGTGCACCTCATTTAGGATGGGGCTACAGTGGTTCCTGTGATTTCCCCCCTGACCCGCTTAAAGGGATCACGTGGCGCCTGTGAGCGTCTGGCATCAAAGGAGTATTTCATAGCTGCGGGCGGCACCCCGGCCTTACGAGAGGCTCACTTCCGCAAAAGCAGACTGTTTCCTGTTCAACTGCATGGTGATAGACTGTATTGCCCAGTCCTGTTCCTTTATTATGAAGCTGCACTCGTATAACGACCTAGGTGTTGTTGTTGCTTGTTGATCATGCTGGTTAACTGTTAATAGCTTAGGAGTTAATTAATTGAGGGGCCCCTCTGAGTTAATGGTTGAATATTGTGTTTATAGCACCTGATATAGTACATGTTATGCATGTAAATCTGCAAATAGTTTCGGACTATTAAAAGAGACTTGTTCATTTGCAGATCTGTATGGAGATTTTTGTTTTCTTTCAGTGCCACCTCGTGATTGTTTCCTGAAGCAGGTTTGGAATCTTCGGTCATAAGGGGAAGGGGGGGGGGGTTCGTCACAATATCAACGATGAAAATAAAGAAAAACTCTTTCACCACAACAAATATCATAAAGGAAAAATACGACCTGAAAAATACGATTCAGGCCGTATTTTTCCTTTATGATATTTGTTGTGTTTGAACGAGTTTTTCTTTATTTTCATTACTATTATCCACATAACCCCTTTTTCCTTTTTTCTGGTTTTTTGTCATTACTTTTCAGCCGAATTTCCGGAAAAAATTCTCTAATATCAACGATGTTGACCTGACCGGGTATGACATCCGATCAATTTTGGAGAAGCCCCTTCCACCGCTAATTGCTCGTATAGAGCTGTTGTGAAATTATATTAAAAGCTTTTCAAAAACAATAATCAGCAACACACAACATAGAAATGCCCTAATACCGCAAGTAATTTCATTCAAGAGTAGAATCCAAAATTGTATGAACGACTGAGGTAGTAGTGAAAGTGAGGCATCTCATCTCGGGAGAAATCCAAAAACTAAAGGTCGTTTGCTATACATGTATGAGTCTTCCAGAGAACAGTCCATGAAGTAATCTACAGAAATCTCCAAATTTTTGTGCTGCATGGACAAAATTTGAACTCACACTAGAAAAAAACCTCACGAGCACTTCATATGAAGAAATCCCTGTAAAATCACCAGACGCTTCTTTGATGAATTGAAACCTTAAAACAGGTCCTTGTAAGTACGCGACTACATACGTTGGACGGTCGTTCGAATTGAGGAACAGAAGTTGGACATAAAATGTGTCCTGAAATGTTCACGACCTTTGATGGCGCCCAGAGGAATTTTGGTATTGGTTTGACTGTTCAAAATCGTTCAGTTGTGAAGTACTCAACCCTCTGTATAAATAACAAAATGTGGAGTAAATGTAAACAAATGTTGTACTCACCTTATTTTTTGCATTATTTCTATTAAACCTGGCAAACAAATTTGACTTTTTGAGGAGCATTTGCATATGGTCATTCAGGACAAAATTGAATACGAAAATGAAAACGCCCTGTAAAAAATATAAAAACTTGTTAACTTTAATAAATAAGGTGCATCAAACTTTAGGGAACCTTTGGTCGGAAATTCTAACTAAAACTCTATAGTGAAATGTTCTTACTCACCTGCAGGCTGTTCAGAATGGTAAAAATGTAGGCAAAGGCGATCATTTGTCGATTGATGTAGAGGAAACCAAAGAACCAAGTAACACCGAGAAGAGGGCAAAGGATAAAAAGACCACGAATTGTCCGTCTAAAGAGATGGCATTATAATTTAAAATTCCTCTTATAAAGAACTGTTCAAAAATTTATAAAAAATATTTCAATGCTATTCACTTCGCACGTTCGTTGTTTTTCTTTTGATTCTGCTGTACATTGCGGGCCTTATGTAAAGCAATTGCCAGAACCACAATGTTCACCTAAAGAATGCAGAGGACTTTATTTATAATGGGATTTCAATTATATAAAACAGCTTATAAAACATTTTATTAATAGATAAACTTACACAAGCAATGAACATAGCCGGGCCAGTAAAGGACCAAATGATGCCATTCTTAGAATTAAGCCAACACCTGAAAGACAGACAATAACTACTGAATGGGCCACTAACAAAATAAAGTCAATAAACACACTCAAAAGAAAGATTCAAGAATATATATCTTTGACAAAGAAATCCACGAACCAAAAGGGAGTATGCTACTCAACGAAAATTGGCAGAAAAGCATTCGAGTGTCATTGGGTTTTCACAATCTTAGCAGCAATCTTTAATCTTTAAAACACTAGAGATTGCTTGCTCTTTTAGTGTCCGCCAGCAAGTTAGTAGAGGGGACGTTTGTGGTTGCAGTCCAGGAATTTTTTTCCTTTTTGTTTTTCATCTTAATTTAATCATATCTTCACCTTTCAAACATCATTTTATATGGATACCTATATAATTTTCAAGCTGTTACCTTAATTTAATGTGGTATGGGTTCTTAAAGCTGTCAGATGAAGCTTTCAAGGATATCTTGACTAAACTGCTTGTCAAGACCAATCAGACATCAAATATGCTCAACAAGAGAGACAGAAAGAGATCTGGCTGGTCATGGTAGTGTGTTGCAAACACGGACATAAATATGGAGAGGCGAGCAGGGCTCTGTTTTGTTTAAACGCATTAAACCCATTATCGTTACAATTGGTTCGTTTTCGATGTTTCTGTCAATGATTATGAGAAGAAAGTAACGAAACTGATTCATCACTCACAAATCCAAAGACTTGATGTAAGTTGCATCGAAGGCAAACGAGAGTCCCAAAGTTAAAAAAACGATGAGAGCAGGCACGCCTATAACAATGCATTAGAGTCACCCGGTGTATTTATATAGGATTATTCAAAATAAATGGTACAAACAGAAAACATGCCAACGACCACTGCAATTCACAAAAGCAGAAATAACATGACAGGTTAACTCTCCAAGTTTCTATTGGGAACACTAAAGAGTTCGCCACTTCCAAAATTCTCGCTAGGTCTTCGTATCTTAATTTCCACAGGAGTTAAAGCAGGCGACGTCATTTGATCAGTTTATCCTGACACGCTTATGGCAAAATCTGGACTACCTTAATCGTCTAGACTTCTGTCATATCACAAAGGGCGCCCAAATCGACCATTTGTGAATGTCCGTAGAAATTTGTAGGTTATTATTTCTTTTACTTTCCTTTGTGAAGCCAAATTAATTAACAGAAGTTGTGGCATATATTCTGTCTGGACAATTCATTTTGAATTACGCTATTCTATTTCTCATTTAGTTGAACTGGATGAGACAAAAGTACATTACCATATCCAGCAAGGTAGTAAGGGTAAGTGCGATGCGATTTGGGAGAAAACACGATGACAACAATAATGAAGATATGAATTCCTTCCAGAAACATCCACATGAAAGAAGAGAGAAAGAAAATGTGGAGAAGAGCGGCCACGATGTAACAGGATATCTGAAATTTGGATAAAATGGACAATGACTCTTAAATGAAATAGTCTCTGGATTGAAATACAGTGGAACCTCGCATACCGAAGACACCTCTTCAAATTGGACACTTCAGTCAGTCCCGAAAAAAGATTAACACTTTGTTAATAATTTTTAACTCAATTAGGAGGAGAACTCTTTTTTTCGGACAACGAGCAGGGAAAGCAGACCCAACTCGTCATTTTAATCTCAATTAACCGGACAAAAGAAGGTAGCATAAACATACGCCAACGAACTCTAAACACACGAACTCTGGTGTGCAAAATTAACCTACTAATAGCACTGAAAACACTGGAGATCTTGAGTAGATTAATGAAAGCGTTTAGACGGAGTGCGTGTTTACAAACATTAGCTTACTTTGTGCCTAGACGTAATAACTGCGCTTTCGTTGTTGGCTGTGACTAAAAGTCGAAATCATTCAGACTGATTGCCGAGTGCCGCGATTTATCATTAATGTTTTATCGAGTCGGAGATCATAAAATGGAACACGGAAATTGATGAAACGTTACTTTACTCAATAAATTTGCGAATTGATTGAACAAGAAGCAACTTAATACGGCATTTTTATTGGTTAATTCGTTCGTTGTTTACTCTTTTCTGCTTCAGACAATTCTATGGTCGGAAGTGAAGGAAGGCACAGAAAGCTGTGCATGCGCGTTCTTACTTCCTGCGCACCATGTCTATAAGATTGGTTTAAAAAAGGCCGTTCAATGAACGCTTCTGTCAGCGGCCCTACATTACAGGAAATGGCAATTGATTACGAGAACGAGTTTAACATCAGTACATATGATTTCAAGCCAAGGCGATGGTTCATGCGTTTCAAGAATCGTCATCAGATATGATGTCTAGAGCAATTCTATCTGATGAGAATACGTGTGTACGCTATGGAATCATTTGAACCATGACGGGAAGCTCGCATTACTGAAGAATCCCACAGCCCCACCTGAAGACAAGCCTTTTCAAACTTTGAACGGTTACGAAAAGTCGATCTCTAAACATGTCCTCTCTTCTTATTCCGATTAAGTCATAGCCTACAGAGATATCAGAATTTTTTGACGGACAGAAAGACGAAAGCAGGAAGTGATGTCAAAATGTTTTCTGCTTTGTGGTTTCTGCCGTTGTTTTTACGCATGTCGAATCCACGCCTAACAGGATTGCTTATCACGACAGTAAGGTTCAGTCCCAAAGCTGTTCGCATAAAAGAAAAAAAAGAAAAGAAAAGAAAACTTACAATATTCGCAGCGAATCTAAGTCCAACTAAGAAAACAACATTGGCCACTAAGAGACAGAAACACAGGTTGGCATGGATAGCATTCTTCGTGTTCCAAGAAGACCTAATTACAAAGGAAAACAATGTCTTATTATTTTAATTAAAATTCGTACAAACTTTCTTTCATGTGCGACATTTAGAAACTAAGAGGACCTGGTGAAAAAGATAACGAGGAGGCAGCCAGCAAGTGCAAGAATGGAAATGATGCAGCCAGCCAGAGTAATGGTAGACAGAGCAGCCATATGGTGACTTGATAACTAATCAAGATAGAGAGAGTATTCGTAAATTAAATATGAAATGCACGTATATATATCTGAGAAGTATATTAACCAGTCAACTACTTCAACATCGTTGTAGTTCGTGAGCACCGCAAAAGTGGTCGTGTGGTTGCACTGACACGTGACGAAATCCGGCGACACCTCCTTCAACCAGCATCCAGTGCCGTCGAAAAAAGACTCTCCACTAGAATAGACAAAAACTCAAATCAACAAACCTACTACCAAATCACTCATCGTATGGTCTTATATGTAAGTAACTCACCTGTTGGAAGTATTGAAAAAGACACATACTGTGTTGTTAAACTGTGTTTCACTCGTTTTCTGCATCACGATGGTCACTTCAGCGTCCCAATGGACACATGAGGAAACGTTTATGGACAGGCCCAGGGGAATAGAAGCCATGCGAATGGACGAACTGTTATTAAAGCAAAACAATCAACAACAAAAAGAGTATACCAGAGTAGTAATATATAGTAACAGATCCTATACCTGTTTATGACATCGACAGGAAGGAATTTATTCAAGGACTTCCATAGATACAAGACGCCAGTAACTTCACACGAGAACAAAGATGACGTCAACGCGATCTGGGGCCCTCTCTCTTCGAAAGCAAACACCAGGTCTCTTTCGGTGTTCGTCTTAAACACTTGGACATCTGAAAAAAAGTCAAACATATAGGGATCTGGTGCGATGACCAGACGATTCCAACAATGGGAAGGTCAATGGAAGGAATCTTTTGTTGAAGTGTGATACGTTGTCATATGCTCTACTATTATATCACAATTCTGGGAATCAATAAAACGTAAAAGGCCCGAGTTGATTATGAATTAGGCCACTTGAAAACTAGTTTTTGACTTACCAATATTTTCTTTGACGATATTCACGGACTGGCCAGGATCGAGGGTTTCTGCTGCATTTTTTCCGAAATCTTCCACGCAATTAATCAGAGTCGATATTGATTCAATCTGGCAACACATATACATGAAAGAATATTTTAAGAAAAACTTGTTCATTTTAGAGCATATTCAATAAAAATGATTTTTAGATTCTTGCTTTCTTCTCTGCCTCTTCGCTCCACGATGCTAAATGTTCCGGACTCAGCACGTTATTGACGATATCCAAAGTGACACTGAGTACAAGTTCCGACTGATTCGCCAAAGGCAAAAGTTTGTCGTGAAGTTTCTTCAAATCGTGAACGACATCTTCAATGCGAGATCCATCAAGATTGCCTCTACTCCAACTGTCCAATTCCTCTAATTGTTTCACTGGGTCTTCGTTCGACCGGTCCCTACCTAAAATGAAATGAACATTGTCCAATGAATGCAGACAATAATGAGTATAAATGTTAAAAGCAAATCGTATCCCTTATCTACCTGTGCAATTGCCCTCACACATGATGGGAGGACTCTCCCATTTGTTTGTTAACTATGAAAAAAAAAAAATTTTATTATACCCATGAGAGAAGCTTATGCACCTTCGATATACACTGAGCGGCCAATTTATCAGGCACACTATCTCCGCATAATGTGTATTAATTCGACACAGAAGACTGGTCGTTCCGTTTGAATATATTGTAATCAGATGCTTGAATACTCTGAACATGTAAGGATCTGAAATCGAAAGAGGTATGAAAGTTGGTGAAAGCCGCACATGATCCAGCACCTCCGAAACCGTCAATGTTTTAGAATTTTCTCAAACAACGATTGGTAGACTGTACCGAATATACCAAGAAACAGTAAAATATAGCCAATGGTCGGGAAACAGATGATCGATAATAGGGGCCTACCAAAAATGAGCATGAGTTCAAATGAAATAGGCGTGCAACAATTCGTCAAGTAACAATGAACGAATGTCAAAGAACATTTTTCATCAGGACATTTCATACTCAATGGACTTTAAGAATACCACTCCTTTCGGTCAAAATTTAGATTGAACCTGGGAACGCCTCCATCTTACTGTTGACCATCGCAAGAATATTACGTGGTCCAACCAATCACATACATGTGGATGACAAGAGTCAGGATATGTCGTCAACAACATGAAACGTTAAACGTCTGACGTGAAATGGCGTGAAACAACTTTAGGTTCACTGTCCCTATGGAGCACACACTCAATTCACAGCAGCGGATCTGAACTTTGTTACTAGACAAGTTAGCACGCTCACCATTCCCCTCTGGAACAAAGAAAATTATCAACAGGATAAGGTTCAATTAGCCTCCAGAATGGTTCAACAATTTCGGCCTTCTTCCATGGCCATCGCAAATCCAGATCTGAAATCCGTTAGATCCTCTATGAAGTCCACGGCCCGAAATCACCAACTCTCCAAATCCGTCAGGAATACTTACTGGTAATTCTAAAAACCATCTTCCGAACCTTGAGGAATGCATGCCCTGATTATTTCGAACAATAATAGCGGTTAAAGAGGATCCATCATGTCCCTAATAAACTGGCCACTCCGTGTTATCATAAGGAAATACAAAGAGACCATTCTATGCTCCGTCAGTGGAAATGGGAATGTTAAACCGTGAACACACTAACAAACGTTCAGATGAATTATTTAAAAAAAATACATCCATTTTTACAAGGTATGGGTGATACACTTAAAGGTCATAAGTGATGTCAACTGTTAATAATGTCGCAGAAGATGTGAGTAATTTAATAACTTATCACTACCTTACTGACTTTGAGAACGAATGCATAATTATCGTGAGGAACATTAGAGTATCGTATATGCTGATTTTCCGGAACTGTTTATGGAGAGATGAATCCAGATCATGAAGCATGATGGGCGAGAAATCCCTCAAGATGACATTCACACACGTTTTCCTTAAATTCCAGCAAGAATAAATTCTTCCTAATGGTGGTCATGCTTTAAAATTAACTTGTTTGTTTGCCATGGAAGCATCGTTTCCGAATAAACAGAAACTTTGATCATCTGTACCTTGACGAGCAAAATTAAGTGAACGAACAAAACAGCTCCGGGATGTAACAATTTTCCATTTCCATGACTAGTGCATAAAAAGTTTAATCAATTTTATACAGAGACATTGTTGTAGCTCGTGACCGCTGCATAAATCCCGCGCGTGTTACTGCATTGACATGTGATATAATCCGTTCCCACTTCCTTCAGCACACATCCCTCGTCGGAGAAGAAGAGCTCATTACTACAATGAAAAGCAAAATATAAAAATAAAACTTTGTATAAATGAAATAGAGACTAATTAACACAGCAAATTGATAGTAACTATTTGTTGTAATTATACAATAACAATAGACAGTTTGCGATTCTTCGTACGAAAAATCAAAAAATACCAAAACGAAAAATAAGTACATTTAATCTTTTTTCATTTAACATTGATTTTTCGTTTTCGTTTATTCATTTTCATAACGCAATTTTCCAAGATATTCGTATGACGAAACGAGTGCACATTTATCTGCCTACCAGCGCGTTTGTGTTTTGCGCCGAGTCATAATGGACGCCGAAGTCTAGCTCCGTCGAAGAACAGCTTAAATGTAACATTGCATTTCTACAGCAAATAACGTTATTAAGATTTATTTATAAACGAAATGTTTATAAAATGTCTATTCTAAAATATTAACTAACTTTCGAATCGTGAGAAAGAATCCATTTTGAACAGGGCCGGATGTTACAAGAGAAACAAATTTTCGTTCGTAAAAAATGAAAGCTCGGTTTCGTGCGTACAGCGCAAGTTGTTTGACGAAAACAAAAAAAATCATGAACAAATACGAAATTGCCATTTAAATCATTTCGTTTTCGTATTTTTTTTGATTTCCGTACGAAAAATCGCACAGTCTAATACACTGATTTTCAACCAGTGTATCGCAAAAGATTTCATAAAAAGAAAAATAAAAAACATTTTTTAATAATTTTAATTATTACCTTTTTATTACAAAGTACACGATGTGACATTGAAAATGCAACACCATGAAGGAATGGGCAGAGAAACACACTACCCTATCAAAAGTCATGGGACAACCCTGATTTGCATGAAAATGGGACATTCCTTTGCAATTTCAC
>JAHWFO010023121.1:0-98370 GCA_023313115.1 Rhysida immarginata | reverse complement strand
GATAAATTTCCTAAGTTATTAGCAACTCTTTTATCCCCCAAAACTAATGTCATATCATTTTGAAAATATTCACTCGCAATGTCTGCAATCCCTTCAGTAAAATAGGAATTAAATATATTGGCACAATCTGATTGATTAGTAATATTTAGATCATGCGCTATTTTATAAAGTTTGTTCGCAAAACGGCATGCTCATTTTATTCGTTGTTTTATAAAAATAATAATAATAATAATTGATGTTGTACCCCACTGGTGAATTGCAAATAATCTGTATTTTCTGGTCGTTTGAAAAACACCAACCTGCGTCATTCCACTGTCCACGTTACTCTTTCTCGACACCATTGCAAACAAAGGTCTGTGACGCGTAGGGTCAATGGCAGTCTTCTTAATGGAAGATTTGAGTGCAGACCGCTGGCGACCAATCGACGAATAATGGTCCTGGACGACATGGAAGCATCTAGGATGTCTTGAACAGGAAGTGGCCTGGGGGTTCGATAAAACTTGCCGGCGGATGCGCCTGTCCACACGCGTTGATTTCGCTCGGGACGCACCGGAACCTTTCAAACGTGCCACATTCCTTTGTTCTATTTAAGGTCTGTGCATATGTTACAGTCAAAACCCGTATTTAGTTAGAACACGTTTTTACTAGTTGAAACTGGTTTATTCTGAATGCCTTTGTTATATCTAGAAGTACCTAATTATAACTAGAATTTACTGCTGTACATGTTTGGATTTTAGATAAAACTAGTTTTAGCTAGATAAACATGCTTGGAGGAAATGATTCAATTAAAATCAATAAAGTGTCGATTGGGATTAAAAACATTTGTGTTTTTTAATACAATATTTATTGAAAATATTGGTCATACATCTGTGTTACTAATATTAATTAAAGAAATACAAAAATAATCATACACTATAGGAACATTTTCAAAGAAAAACACTGAGCCATGTCAGCAACATTAATTAAAGTATAACAAAATTAAATCATACACTACAGGAACAGTTTCAAGGAATATCACATAGCCATGTAGGCAATATTAATTAAAGCATTACAAAAATAATCATTCAATAAAAAATATAAAATTAAGATAACAAGGAAGTATACATTATTTGTTATTGCAAGGCAAACTATCGTGGCATTTTGAGTTACAGAGGTTGCCTTTTTTCTTACAAAAGCACCTCTTCGACATACATGCCTTCTTACACACACAGCGAACAAATCCTGTGCCTGTTCCTAAGGCTGCTATTTTGGGAGCAGTTCCTAAAGATAAGTTTGTCTCTGGCACTTCTTCTAGTAGCAAATTCTGCCCTGAACAAGCACATTTAAATTTTCAAAGAGGTTCATTCTTATTTGAAATAAAGTCGTTAATTAATAATTATAGTAAATTTGCCAAAAAGTTAAGGTTTTTTTTAATGAATCAACTGCATAGTTAGCAACATTAAATAGTGACACAATTGAACAACATGCCTGCAATACAATTTGAGTATCCCATATTTCGTTCCAATGTTGTGCAAACCCTGTTCATTCTTTTGAAGAACCACTCCAATAACATTACGGAGATCTGCGTTTGCTCTGTCAACATCAGGAATGGATATAATTATATTATCACCGATTTCTACAGAAGCATGTATTGAATCCGAAGCCAATTTCATTCTCTGGGCCTGTTTTGCCAAGTTTAGATGAGCTTTTTCTCTGGCTGCTGTTATTTGGGACTGTCGATTCGTATTAGCTACAGCTTCTATATCTTCGTCACTAGCTGGTGCTATATGAGGCTCTGCACTCGTACTAGCTACAACTTCTGGGTCTTCTTGACTGGCTGCTGTTGTAATAACAGATTGACTATTACTACTAGCTACAGCGGTTACCTCCTCTGAGAAATTTAATATTTCCGCCTTCTTTCTTTCATCTATCACATTAATTTTATTTAAAGCCTGTTTAAGATCATCTTCTTCTCATATCTCCTTAATAACATCTAGAGGCAAACTTGAAGTCATAAGCCCTACTCACGGCTGTACCAAACATGGCTTTATATGGTGACTGCTTAACACAAAAATGAAGTGCCCGATTTTCATAAATTGTACAATGACCAGTTTGTAGTATTGTTGTCCTGCATTCACGAAGCCAACATTTTTACAATATCTTGATTGGCCCGTTCAACAGATCCTTGGCTTTGACTGTGCCTTGGTTTTCCGTGAACCAGTTTACACTAGGGCCAAAATGAAGCTAGCTCATGTATAACAGAGTTAACAAATTCTCTGCCGTTATCAGAGTGTAAAATGCAAGGCACACAAAATGTCAAAAATATGTCTGTTAATTGATGTGCCACTTCCACAGCTCTCTTGCTTTGCAGTGCACGTAACAAAACACATTTTGTCAAATGGTCCTGATATACCATTATAAACTTAAATCCATGATCTTTTTCCGTTTGCATGTTGATCAGATCGACTTGACAACTACTGTTCATATCTGAATGAAGTACGGGTTTCGAAGCAAGGCCCCTTATTTCATATTCTTTTTACGCTGACATGTTTCGCATATGGACAGAAAAATATTTATCATTTTTATTGGTCATGAGGCTTGGGTAATGACCGAAAGAGTGCGATCGCGGGTACAAGCGGCCGAAATGAGATTCCTGAGAGGTGTGGTAGGTGTTACCCTACTAGATAGAGTGTACAGCAGCACAATAAGGGAATCTTTAGGTGCTGAGCCGCTACTTCTCCGCATTGAGAGATCTCAGTTGCGCTGGTATGGCCACGTGATACGGATGCCGCAAACTAGTCTTCCTCGGCAGTTGTTATTTTCCAAGCCGGTGGGTAAGAGACCAAGGGGTCGGCCTAGAACCAGGTGGCTAGACTACATGGAGAATCTGGGTTCGAGTCGCTTGGATATTACCAGGGAGGACATGCGCCTGATGGCGGAAGTTCGCGATCGCTGGAGATCCTCCATAGGGCTGCTGCCCCCGCGACCCTAACGGATAAGCGGGTTTGAAAAGTAAGTAAGTAAGTAAGTAAGTATTGTTATGTTCGCATATTTTCTTGAAGTTTCATTTCTTGTCTGTCTCGACCTCCATGACCAACGGGCACATGAGCTGCTTCAATAATATCGAAAATTTCGTCTACATACTTCATAGGCTCCTTTTTTTGTCACTAACTTTTGCGTCTCACAAATATTAATAACTTTGAATCGTTTTAATCTTCTGTACTGTTTCTGTGTTTTTTTTCCAGCTAATTGTGCTTCTTTATTTTTCCTCCATTACTTTATCCTAACTTTCTTTTGTCATAACATTGAAATGGTCTTCTTTTTTTCATGTTCATCAATCTGTAATATCCTTTTTAAAAAATCCTCTTTCCATCGCGTTCCTTGATTTAAATCCGCCATGATAAATACGTATTACCTACGAGTCGATTTATAAGTGCTTAACGGAAGACTAACTGCGCGACATCACTCGAGCAATGAGAGTCGTTCTAATACTACGCATTTTCACGTGTTAGTTGGGTGAATTTTGACCTCAGTCGAAACAGTCTTAACAGAGCCATTTTGTCAAAACGCGTTTTGTTTAGTTAAAACTAGTTCTAACTCAAATTCATTTTTGTCTAACAGTAAATTCTAGTTTTAACAAAGACATCCAGCATAAACTAGTTTTACGTAGTAAAAACGCGTTCTAACTAATTACGGGTTTTGCCTGCAACATATGTAAGGTCTGGCTGAAACTTTTCTAAAACTCGTCTGAGTCTGCGCATAACGTCACTGCAACCGAGAAAGCCATTCACAAGCATGTCTAAAAGAGTACTTAATATATCCATCAGATGACTTACTCATTCCATTAAAGAAATGCAATGTTATATTTGATAATTTTGTCGGCAAGGGGATTAAGAAAGATGAAAAGATTATTTCTGTTATTAGTTATCTTGCTTATACTTCATTGCCAAGTAATGAAAAAATTCCTATTGAAGTTGTTAAAAAATATATTCGATTTAGAATCTATATTAAAAATTAGAGTTACAAAAAAAAGTTGGTCGGATGTGAATAGATAGAAAAAGGAAAAAAAAAAGTTATTTAAAGAGGAATGTTTTCATTTTTTCTTTTTTTTTATGTATGATTGCTAGTGGAACATATTTAAATTTTATTTAAATCTTGTACCATTTTATTCATATTATGCATAAATTTGAAATTCAAAACTGGTTTATTTTTCTTTCTTTAATAAATAATTAGGTCTTAACAAAACTGACAGTGCTAACAAGCACGTACGCAATTGTCTACTATTTAACGGTGGCAATGACGTCAGACCACGTGACTGGGACCTGCCACGTGTCTGTGAGACCTTGTTACACAGACCTTGGTTCCATCCATCTTCGCCACACACGATGCACCGTGGACGCGCGTAGGTTGCAGTCCGCTGCGATTCGACGAAAGGGCCAACCTGCCCTTCTGAGTCCGATCACCATATCCTTCTCGTTTTATCGCTGAAGAAGCTGAATTTCTCAGTGAAATGTACATTCGAGGTATTTATGAAACTCTTATTGTGGAATTGTGGTTTCTTATTTATTTCTTCCTTGAGTCCACAGTTTCTGGCCATTTACGCATGCATTACCATACCCCTTATGAAATCGTTTGTCTGCTGGAACTGCCTTGGTTGACGACGTTCTGGTATCCTCAGTAACCAGAAAAAAAAATGAAAGACGATTTCTGTACAAGACAGAGTAGCAGAAGTATTACCAATTGTGCAAATTTCTTCCCTTATATCGGATTCAAAATGCGCGGGAAAGCTGTGCAATTCGCATCATTCACAATCTCTGTGAGCTGGGTCAACCCTGCAATTTTCATACCTAACCTATCAAAAGTCATGGGACACCATCACTTTCATAGAAATACTCAAAAATATACATATTTTAGTATCTTGTTGGTCCACCTTTTGCTACTATCACAGCTTCTACTCTCTGGGGCATACTGTCCACAAGTTTTTGATACCTTTCGACAGATAATTTTCGTCATTCTGCCGTAAGTGTCTTGGACAGTTCAGTCATGGATTTCGGGCGTTCCGCACAAGCGCGCAACGGACGTTCCAACACATCCCACATGTGCTCGATGGAGTTCAGATCGGGGTTCTGTGCAGACCTGTCAAGTTCTCGAACCCCCTTTTCATCAAACCATGTGCCTAGAGTCCTTGCTTTATTTCCAAAGAGAGATGGGAGTGCTGCGTTGTCCACAATGTCTTGGTAACGCTCTGCGTTTAGGTGTCCGTCTACAGAAACGATTGCACCCAACCCATACAATGAAAAGCACCCCCACACCATCGTCGACCCTCCACCGTACTTCACCGTGGGCACAGCACAGCTTGGCAGATGTTCGGCGGGCGTTCGCCATTCCCAAACCCGCCCATCCGATTGCCAGATGGTGTAGCGGGACTCATCACTCCATTCAACCATTCGCCATTGATCCAGAGTCCAATGTCGTCTCTCGAACAGTTTTGCCTGCGAGATGGCACCCAACAATTGTACCTCTTTGGAAGCCTGAAAGTTTCTTTCTTTGCGACATTCTTACAGCATTCACGCAAGCATCATCTCATAATAGCATACTCTCTGTTATGTAGTGCTGGGAAGAATGCCAACAGTGAAATTGCAAAGGAATGTCCCATTTTCATGCAAATCAGGGTTGTCTCATGAGTTTTGATAGGGTAGTGTGTTTCTCTGCCCATTCCTTCATGGTGTTGCATTTTCAATGTTACATCATGTACTTTGTAATAAAAAGATAATAATTAAAATTATTAAAAAATGTTTTTTATTTTTCTTTTTATAAAATCTTTCGCGGTACACTGGTTGAAAATCAGTGTACTAGACTGTGCGATTTTTCGTACGAAAATCAAAAAAAATATGAAAACGAAATAATTTAAATGGCAATTTCGTATTTGTTCATGATTTTTTTTGTTTTCGTCAAACAATTTGCGCTGTACGCACGAAACCGAGCTTTCATTCTTTTACGAACGAAAATTTGTTTCTCTTGTAGCATCCGGCCCTGTTCAAAATGGATTCTTTCTGACGATTCGAAAGTTAGTTAATATTTTAAAATAGACATTTTATCAACATTTCGTTTATTAAATAAATCTGTTTATTTAATAACGTTATTTGCTGTAGAAATGCAATGTTACGTTTAAGCTGTTCTTCGACGGTGCTAGACTTCGGCGTCCATTATGAATCGGCGGAAAACACAAACGAGCTGGTAGGCAGATAAATGTGCACTCGTTTCGTCATACGAATATCTTGGAAAATTGCGTTATGAAAATGAATAGACGAAAACGAAAAATCAATGTTAAATGAAAAAAGATTAAATGTATTTATTTTTCATTTTGGTATTTTTTGATTTTTCGTACGAAGTATCGCAAACTGTCTATTGTTATTGTATAATTACAACAAATAGTTACTATCAATTTGCTGTATTAATTAGTCTCTATTTCATTTATATACAGTTTTATTTTTATATTTTGCTTTTCATTGTAGTGATGAGCTCTTCTTCTCCGACGAGGGATGCGTGCTGAAGGAAGTGGGAACGGATTATATCACATGTCAATGCAGTAACACGCGCTTGTTTTATGCAGCGGTCACGAACTACAACAATGTCGCTGTATAACATTGATTAAACTTTTTATGCACTAGTCATGGAAATGGAAAATTTTTACATCCTGGAACTGTTTTGTTCGTTCACTTAATTTTGGAACTGATGATCAAAGTTTCTGTTTATTCGGAAACGATGCTTCCTTGGCAAACAAACAAGGTTATTTTATGGCATGACCACCATTAGGAAGAATTTATTCTTGTGGCAATTTAAGGAAAACGTGTGTGAATGTCATCTTGAGGGATTTCTCGCCCATCATGCTTCATGATCTGGATTCATCTCTCCATAAACAGTTCCGGAAAATCAGCATGTACGATACTCTAATGTTCCTCACGATAATTATGCATTCGTTCTCAAAGTCAGTAAGGTAGTGATAAGTTATTAAATTACTCACATCTTCTGCGACATTAATAACAGTTGACATCACTTATGACCTTTAAGTGTATCACCCATACCTTGTAAAAATGGATGTATTTTTTTTAAATAATTCATCTGAACGTTTGGTATTGTGTTCACGGTGTAACATTCCCATTTCCACTGACGGAGCATAGAATGGTCTCTTTGTATTTCCTTATGATAACACGGAGTGGCCAGTTTATTAGGGATATGATGAATCCTCTTTAACCGCTATTATTGTTCGAAATAATCAGGGCATGCATTCCTCAAGGTTCGAAAGATGGTTTTTAGAATTACCAGTAAGTATTCCTGACGGATTTGGAGAGTTGGTGATTTCGGGCCGTGGACTTCATAGAGGCTCTAACGGATTTCAGATTTGGATTTGCGATGGCCATGGAAGAAGGCCAAATTTGTTTAACCATTCTGGAGGCTAATTGAACCTTATCCTGTTGATAATTTTCTTTGTTCCAGAGGGGAATAGTGAGCGTGCTAACTTGTCTAGTAACAAAGTTCAGATCCGCTGCTGTGAATTGAGTGTGTGCTCCAGAGAGTGAACCTAAAGTTGTTTCACGCCAATTCACGTCAGACGTTTAACGTTTCATGTTGTTGACGACATATCCTGAGTCTTGTCATCCACATGTACGTGATTGATTGGACCACGTATTATTCTTGCGATGGTCAACAGTAAGATGGCGGCGTTCCCAGGTTCAATCTAAATTTTGACCGAAAGGAGTGGTATTCATAGAGTCCATTGAGTTTGAAATGTCCTGATGAAAAATGTTCTTTGACATTCGTTCATTGTTACTTGACGAATTGTTGCACGCCTATTTCATTTGAACTCATGCTCATTTTTGGTAGGCCCCTATTATCGATCATCTGTTTCCCGACCATTGGCTATATTTTACTGTTTCTTGGTATATTCGGTACAGTCTACCAATCGTTGTTTGAGAAAATTCTAAAACATTGACGGTTTCGGAGGTGCTGGATCATGTGCGGCTTTCACCAACTTTCATACCTCTTTCGATTTCAGATCCTTACATGTTCAGAGTATTCAAGCATCTGATTACAATAAATTCAAACGGAACGACCAGTCTTCTGTGTCGAATTAATACACATTCTTGGGAGATAGTGTGCCTGATAAATTGGCCGCTCAGTGTATATCGAAGGTGCATAAGCTTCTCTCTTGGGTATAATAAAATAATTTTTTTTCATAGTTAACAAACAAATGGGCGAGACTTTCCATCAGGTGTAAGGGCAATTGCACAGGTAGATAAGGGATACGATTTGGTTTTAACATTTATACTCATTATTGTCTGCATTCATTGGACAATGTTCATTTCATTTTAGGTAGGGACCGGTCGAACGAAGACCCAGTGAAAGAATTAGAGGAATTGGCCAGTTGGAGTAGAGGCAATCTTGATGGATCTCGCATTGAAGATGTCGTTCACGATTTGAAGAAACTTCACGACAAACTTTTGCCTGTAGCGAATCAGTCGGAACTTATACTCAGTGTCACTTTGGATATCGTCAATAACGTGCTGAGTCCGGAACATTTAGCATCGTGGAGCGAAGAAGCAGAGAAGAAAGTAAGAATCTAAAAATCATTTTTATTGAATATGCTCTAAAATGAACTAGTTTTTCATATTCTTTCATGTATATGTGTTGCCAGATTGAATCAATATCGACTCTGATTAATTGCGTGGAAGATTTCGGAAAAAATGCAGCAGAAACCCTCGATCAAGGCCAGTCCGTGAATATCGTCAAAGAAAATATTGGTAAGTCAAAAACTAGTTTTCAAGTAGCCTTGAAATCAACTTCTACTCGGGACTTCTACTCTGGAATCTATAAGCCTTTCTGGCTTATAGAATTTTACGTCTTATTGATTCTCAGAATTGTGATATAATAGTAGAGCATATGACAACGTATCACACTTCAAAAAAAAATTCCTTCCATTGACCTTCCCATTGTTGGAATCGTCTGGTCATCGCACCAGATCCCTATATGTTTGACTTTTTTTCAGATGTCCAAGTGTTTAAGACGAACACCGAAAGAGACCTGGTGTTTGCTTTCGAAGAGAGAGGGCCCCAGATCGCGCTGACGTCATCTTTGTTCTCGTGTGAAGTTACTGGCGTCTTTTATCTATGGAAGTCCTTGAATAAATTCCTTCCTGTCGATGTCATAAACAGGTATAGGATCTGTTACTATATATTACTACTCTTGTGTACTCTTTTGTTGTTGATTGTTTTGCTTTAATAACAGTTCGTCCATTCGCGTGGCTTCTATTCCCCTGGGCCTGTCCATAAACGTTTCCTCATGTGTCCATTGGGACGCTGAAGTGACCATCGTCATGCAGAAAACGAGTGAAACACAGTTTAACAACACAGTATGTGTCTTTTTCAATACTTCCAACAGGTGAGTTACTTACATATAAGACCATACGATGACTGATTTGTTAGTAGGTTTGTTTATTTAGGTTTTTGTCTCTTCTAGTGGAGAGTCTTTTTTCGACGGCACTGGATGCTGGTTGAAGGAGGTGTCGCCGGATTTCGTCACCTGTCAGTGCAACCACACGACCACTTTTGCGGTGCTCACGAACTACAACGATGTTGAAGTAGTTGACTGGTTAATATACTTCTCAGATATATATACGTGCATTTCATATTTAATTTACGAATACTTACTCTATCTTGATTAGTTATCAAGTCACCATATGGCTGCTCTGTCTACCATTACTCTGGCTGGCTGCATCATTTCCATTCTTGCACTTGTTGGCTGCCTCCTCGTTATCTTTTTCACCAGGTCCTCTTAGTTTTTTAAATGTCGCACATGAAAGATAGATTGTACTAATTTCAATTAAAACAGTAAGGCATTGTTTTCCTTTGTAATTAGGTCTTCTTGGAACACGAAGAATGCCATCCATGCCAACCTGTGTTTCTGTCTCTTAGTGGCCAATGTTGTTTTCTTAGTTGGACTTCGATTCGCTGCGAATATTGTAAGTTTACTTTTCTTTTCTTTTTTTTCTTTTATGCGGACAGCATCGGGACTGAACCTTACTGTCGTGATAAGCAATCCTGTTAGGCGTGGATTCGACATGCGTAAAAACAACGGCATAAACCACAAAGCAGAAAACTTTTTGACATCACTTCCTGCTTTCGTCTTTTTGTCCGTCAAAAAAATTCTCATATCTTTGTAGGCTATGACTTAATCGGAATAAGAAGAGAGGACATGTTTAGAGATCGACTAACCGTTCAAATTTTGAAAAGACTTGTCTTCTGGGTCTTCAGGTGGGGCTGTGGGATTCTTCAGTAATGCGAGCTTCCCGTCATGGTTCAAATGATTCCGTAGCGTACACACGTATTCTCATCAGATAGAACTGCTGACGACATCATATCTGATGACGATTCTTGAAACGCATGAACCATCGCCTTGGCTTGAAATCATATGTACTGATGTTAAACTCGTTCGCGTAATCAATTGCCATTTCCTATAATGTAGGACCGCTGACAGAAGCGTTCATTGAACGGGCTTTTTTAAACCAATCTTATAGACATGCTGCGCAGGAAGTAGGAACGCGCATGCACCGCTTTCTGTGCATTCCTTCACTTCCGACCATAGAATTGTCTGAAGCAGAAAAGAGTAAACAACGAACGAATTAACCAATAAAAATGCCGTATTAAGTTGCTTCTTGTTCAATCAATTCGCAAACTTATTGAGTAAAGTAACGTTTCATCAATTTCCGTGTTCCATTTTATGATCTCCGACTCGATAAAACATTAATGATAAATCGCGGCACTCGGCAATCAGTCTGAATAATTTCGACTTTTAGTCACAGCTAACAACGAAAGCGCAGTTATTACGTCTAGGCACAAAATAAGCTAATGTTTGTAAACACGCACTCCGTCTAAACGCTTTCATTAATCTACTCAAGATCTCCAGTGCTTTCACTGCTGTTACTAGGTTAATTTTGCACACCAGAGTTCGTGTGTTTAGAGTTCGTTGGCATATGTTTGTTACCTTCTTTTGTCCGGTTAATTGAGATTAAAATGACGAGTTGGGTCTGCTTTCCCTGTCCGTTGTCCGAAAAAAGAGTTCTCCTCCTAATTGAGTAAAAAATTAATAACAGAGTGTTAATCTTTTTTCGGCATTGATAGAGGTGTCTTCTTATATAAGGTGTTCGATATGCGAGGTTCCACTGTATTTCAATCCAGAGACGATTTCATTTAAGAGTTATTGTCCATTTTATCCAAATTTCAGATATCCTGTTACATCGTGGCCGCTCTTCTCCACATTTTCTTTCTCTCTTCTTTCATGTGGATGTTTCTGGAAGGAGTTTATATCTTCATCATTGTTGTCATCGTGTTTTCTCCCAAATCGCATCGCACTTACCCTTACTACCTTGCTGGATATGGTAATGTACTTTTGTCTCATCCAGTTCAACTAAATGAGAAATAGAATAGCGTAATTCAAAATGAATGGTCCAGACAGAATATATGCCACAACTTCTGTTAATTAATTTGGCTTCACAAAGGAAATTAAAAGAAATATTAATCTACAAATTTCTACGGACATTCACAAATGGTCGATTTGGGCGCTCTTTGTGATATGACAGATGTCTAGACGATTAAGGTAGTCCAGATTTTGTCATACGCGTGTCAGGATAAACTGATCAAATGACTCGACCGCGTCGCCTGCTTTAACTCCTGTGGAAATCAGCGAGAATTTTGGAACGAGGCAAATCTTTTACGAAGACCTAGCGAGAATTTTGATTACTGCTTAGTTGATACGAGGTCCTTTCTCCAGATTTGTGCATGGGGCTTAGCACACGTGAGCAATTCTCGTGCTAATCCCCTTTAGGAACCATTTGACTCGTCGTCGCTTGGCTCGCCATTAAATTCGGTTCAATGCGGCTTTAATAATTGTTACAACTCAGATTCTCCATCATAAGAAAGTTAATTGAAAGTTATTTCAAAACCTGGTCGTTCTATAGCCTGTTAGTAATATGCAAAATCATAAAACGTGAGTTATTTATTTTTAAAATAAATATTGTTATATATCGTCATATAGCACCATTAGGGCACGTGCTACTAAACAATAACCATTATCATTATTTACTCGTTATATTTACTCATTACATGTTGTTACGATTTGTTTGATATATTACGTATCATATCATTGAAAGTTTGGGAAAAAGTGTGCACGAAAGTGTAAATCCACCTATGTGGGTGCATGTTGGTGCAAATCTTCTCTTTTGTAGTTATTCTTAATTCAAATGGTTCCAATGTATCCAGAGAAATTTTGCCAAGTGTTCACTCATAATTCTAAATATGTTATTGACCAAAATTCGACAATAAGGAAATTTTCCAACGCATGTAGCGTTTGCCTTTTTTATTGTTTTTTTTTTAATATTAAATATCAAATTAACTCAAATCATTGTTGATGTTCATTTGAAAGCATTAGAAAACCGTATAGTGATATTTAAACTTACGAAAAGAATTCCTCCGTAAATTATAATGAAAGGGCAAATGTGTATCAGTGTATCTGCAATAACTTGAAATCTGGAAAATAAATATTTAGGAAAATATTTTTTTGGAAAATAAAAGAATAATCTGGCAGCAACTCCACGGTAGACATCCTTCTGACCTCAACCAGCCACACGTCGACAAAAAAGCGTCAAACTTTTGGTTGAGTGAAGGGAGTCTCTTTGGGGAAACTGAAGGAATCATGATTGCCATACAAGACCAGGTTATTAACACTGAAATCTACAGAGGGTGATCCAAATGTTTGGGATAAAATTTATATAAAACGTTTTCGAGAATATTTCTCATCATCAGTAGGATAAAACATTTTTGAATGGTGAAAACAGTTGAAATAAGAATTTAACAATTGATAAGAAAAGATGATGAAGCTAAGTTGGTTGAAACTTGACATAGCATTGATCTTGTCTCTCCGCTGTCCTGTGGTTACCTTTTTACAAATACGTTTTCATACATTTTGTGAGTAAAACCTGTTTTAATCACGATAGGATGCCCTTTTGGGTAATTTTGTCTCATATTTACCGTGGGATATAACGATGTAAAATCCAGATATGTAAGCCGTTCTGTTTCAGTCGCATCTGTAATACCAGCTGTGAAATTTTCAGTGCATACCTTGTATTCTTTTGTATCAGGATCTCTGAAAACAATTTTTTTAAAAAATAATTAGAGCCTATTGGTAATGAAAAAGTATTGGTAATGCTTTATTGGCTATGTTCCAGTTATTCTAGTTTGTTATTAGTTATCGATGTCAAAGGATTTGTCATAATATTAATGAGTGGTTTTTCTTTGTTCTTTATCCTCAAAATGTCTTCCACGAATAGCATTTTTCAATGACCCAAAGGAGTGAAAGTCTGAGGGCAGTAGGTCAGGGCTGTAGGATGGATGGGTGTGAAACACTGTCCAACCCTGTTTCATGATGTGCTCCGAAATCTTCAAGTTGGTGTGAGGGATGAAATTTAAGAAATATCCCTAAGAAGAGAATAAAGTTTTACTACATAACTATTCTATAAGTAAGGAAAGAATTTCAAATGTCATCCATTCCCTAATAGACTCGTATATCTCCTTGTGATGGGCTGCCATGGAAAGGCTTTACGGTTTAATGAGGTGTGGCGTTGGCCTTTTAATTTGGACGTTGGCCTTTTAATTTGGGCGTTGGCTTTTAATTTGGGCGTTGGTCTTTTAATTTGGGCGTTGGTCTTTTAATTTGGGTGTTGGCCCTTTAATTTGGGCGTTGGTCTTTTATTTGGGTGGGAAGAGTTTTTGATCTCACACCAAGTTATCATATTTTATGTGGTAGTAGTCATCTCATTTGCCTGTGGCAAAACAATGTGGTTAATGTTAACTATCTGCACAAACGCTATCTGATTTTACATTATTTTTGCAATTTTACTGCTTACTTGATACGAACTGCCTGTAGTATAATCTCTTACTTGATACGAGGTCCTTTCTGCGGAGACCTAGCGAGAATTTTGGAAGTGGCGAACTCTTTAGTGTTCCCAATAGAAACTTGGAGAGTTAACCTGTCATGTTATTTCTGCTTTTGTGAATTGCAGTGGTCGTTGGCATGTTTTCTGTTTGCACTATTTATTTTGAATTATCCTATATAAATACACCGGATGACTCTAATGCACTGTTATAGGCGTGCCTGCTCTCATCGTTTTTTTAACGTTGGGACTCTCGTTTGCCTTCGATGCAACTTACATCAAGTCGTTGGATCTGTGAGTGATGAATCAGTTTCGTTACTTTCTTCTCATAATCATTGACAGAAACATCGAAAACGAACCAATCGTAACGATAATGGGTTTAATGCGTTTAAACAAAACAGAGCCCTGCTCGCCTCTCCATAGTTATGTCCGTGTTTGCAACACACTACCATGACCAGCCAGATCTCTTTCTGTCTCTCCTGTTGAGCATATTTGATGTCTGATTGGTCTTGACAAGCAGTTTAGACAAGATATCCTTGAAAGCTTCATCTGACAGCTTTAAGAACCCATGCCACATTAAATTAAGGTAACAATCTATATAAAATGATGTTTGAAAATTGAAGCTATGGTAATTAAATTAAGATGAAAAACAAAAAGGAAAAAAAATTCCTGGACTCCAATCAAAAAACGTCCCCTCTACTAACTTGCTGGCGGACACTAAAACAGCAAGCAATCTCCTAGTGTTTTAAAGATTAAAGATTGCTGCTAAGATTTTGAAAACCCAATGACACTCGAATGCTTTTCTGCCAATTTTCGTTGAGTAGCATACTCCCTTTTGGTTCGTGGATTTCTTTGTCAATGATATATATTCTCGAATCTTTCTTTTGAGTGTGTTTTTATTGATTTTTGTTGTTAGTGGCCCATTCAGTAGTTATTGTCTGTCTTTCAGGTGTTGGCTTAATTCTAAGAATGGCATCATTTGGTCCTTTACTGGCCCGGCTATGTTCATTGCTTGTGTAAGTTTATCTATTACTAAAATGTTTTATAAGCTGTTTTATATAATTGAAATCCCATTATAAATAAAGTCCTCTGCATTCTTTAGGTGAACATTGCGGTCCTGGCAATTACTTTACATAAGGCCCGCAATGTACAGCAGAATCAAAAGAAAAACAACGAACGTGCGAAGTGAATAGCATTGAAATATTTTTTATAAATTTTTGAACAGTTCTTTATAAGAGGAATTTTAAATTATAATGCCATCTCTTTAGACGGACAATTCGTGGTCTTTTTATCCTTTGCCCTCTTCTCGGTGTCACTTGGCTCTTTGGCTTCCTCTACATCAATCGACAAATGATCGCCTTTGCCTACATTTTTACCATTCTGAACAGTCTGCAGGTGAGTAGGAACATTTCACTATAGAGTTTTAAATAGAATTTCCGAACATGGGTTCCCTAAAGTTTGATGCACCTTATTTATAAAAGATAACAAGTTATAATATTTTTTACAGGGCGTTTTCATTTTCGTATTCAATTTTGTCATGAATGACCATATGCAAATGCTCCTCAAAAAGTCAAATTTGTTTGCCAGGTTTAATAGAAATAATGCAAAAAATAAGGTGAGTACAACATTTTTTTACATTTACTCCAGATTTTGTTATTTATACAGAGGGTTGAGTGTGTCACAACTGAACGATTTTGAACAGTCAAACCAATACCAAAATTCCCCTGGGCGCCATCAACGTTCGTGAACATTTCAGGAGACACATCTTATGTCGAACTTCTGTCTCTCAATTCGAATGACCGTCCAACGTATGTAGTCGCCTTCTTATAAGGGCCTGTTTTAAGGTTTCAATTCATCAAAGAAGCGTCTGGTGATTTTACAGGGATATCTTCATATGAAGTGCTCGTGAGGTTTTTTCTAGTGTGAGTTCAAATTTTGTCCATGCAGCACAAAAATTTGGAGATTTCTATAGATTACTTCATGTACTGTTCTGTGGAACACTCATACATGTATAGCAACCGACCTTTAGTTTTTGGATTTCTCCCGAGATGAGATGCTTCACTTTCACTACTACCTCAGTCGTTCATACAATTTTGGATTCTACTCTGAATGAAATTACTTGCGGTATTGGGGCATTTCTATGTTCATTTTGTGTGTTGCTGATTATTGCTTTTGAAAAGCTTTTACTATAATTTCACAACAGCTATATACGAGTAATTGGCGGTGGAAGGGGCTTCTCCAAAATTGATCGGATGGCATACTCGGTCAGGTCAACATCGTTGATATTAGAGAATTTTTTCGGGAAATTCGGCAGAAAAGTAATGACAAAAAAAAAAACAGAAAAAAGGAAAAAGAGGTTATGTGGATAATAGTAATGAAAATAAAGAAAAACTCTTTCACCATAACAAATATCATAAAGGAAAAATACGGCCTGAATCGTATTTTTCCTTTATAATATTTGTTGTGGTGAAAGAGTTTTCTTTATTTTCATCGTTGATATTGTGACGACCCCCCCACCCTTATGACCGAAGTTCCCAAAACTGCTTCAGGAAACAATCACGAGGTGGCACTGATAGAAAACAAAAATCTCCATAAAGATCTACAAATGAACAAGTCTCTTTTAATAGACCCAAACTATTTACAGATTTACATGCATAACATGTACTATAACAAGTGCTATAAACACAATATTCAACCATTAACTCAGAGGGGCCCCTGAATTAATTAAATCCTAAGCTATTAACAGTTAACCAGCATGATCAACAAGCAACAACAACACCTAGGTCGTTATACAAGTGCAGCTTCATAATAAGGGAACAGGACTGGGCACATACAAGTGAGCCTCTCGTAAGGCCGGGGTGCCGCCCGCAGCTGGCGCACACAGACAAGATCCTGGGCTATGAAATACTCCTTTGATGCCAGACGCTCACAGGCGCCACGTGATCCCTTTAAGCGGGTCAGGGGGGAAATCACAGAAACCACTATGGCCCCGTCCTAAATGAGGTGCACTACAGACGCAGATTCCAGGCTTCTCTTGTACGCTTTCCTTATCTCTGTTTCCAACAGACTGCCCTCAGTGCGCAACTGCCTGCGTTTTCCCTCTACTCTTATGACACTGCACTCCTTAATGCAAGACTAATTATCTCTCAAGGGCTAAATTAGACACTAACTTAGCTGACTTTAACATATACATTAGAGCGAATGGCTCCCTTTCAGTTGGCAACATTATCATAACACATAGTTTGCTCTACAGTGTACTAATCAACTTAACAGTTCCGGGCACATGGGGCTCTCTCCCGAGCAATTCTTCACTACAGTCAGGTTCACAAAGGAACGTCACACACGGATCGAAGGACTGCTTAATGCCAATACGAGGTGGCCTCGTCACTCACCCTACGACGACATCTAATCGCACAGGTTGCGGGCTTTCCTGCCCGATACATCACATTTCAATGTAAGCTAGTGCCTCATCAAACGAAAACTCCACCGACGGGGAACGATGCTCGCTTCGTCAACGGCCCAAACGCTTTCACTTGAAAACGGCTTGATAATCACTCCAAATGCATTAATTTCTGCATCATAATTAGTCGGAGATAAAAATTAATTAAGCGAAAGAATCGCAAATACCGAACGCTACGAGTTCGCTACAGTGATATACATAAAAAAATATGGCCGCCTGCCATTCGAAATACGTCTCCCCGGAAGACACGTCCATTCCTCGCAAAGTTTTCAGCTCAGCAAAAAACATACGATGCTGAAGGAACACTCCAGCCAGAATAAAAAAAAACGTCATTAAAACAATGAACGAGGAGGCTGTCATCATCTTCTCGGAAAATTTCCGAGAAAACAATGACAGCCCCAGCAATGCATGAGCACTGTCGCCGATAATCGATAAACGGAAAACCAGCGCACTGCACCTATATAAAAAACCAAAAGCACAAAATAAGCACACAACTACGACATTCAACCAGACGCCAAAACACCCACATACGCACTCGGTCACCCCCTCACATACATCTCAGCCCACACAACTAAACGCTCTTAATAAACGCTCACGAACTAAAACAATACGTGAAAACGACAAACAAAACAAAAACCACAAGACATTTTTCCACAAGAAACAGACACATCCCACATGTGACACCACACTCAAAGTTTTGCCTCTGCCGGGCGCGTTAAAACAAACTGACATGTAATGTCACAATATTATGTTCACGTGCTTCCAGTATTTGCATAGTGAAATCGTTCAGTTTTAACATAGAAATATGAATCCTTGTTTTTCGTCTTAATAATTTATCTATTCATCCTTGTTGTTGGACTTGTAGCATACAATTTGTATTTAATTTCATTTTCTTTATCCATAATTTTGTAATTTTGTCTACATATTGTGCTACATGCTTCAGCCACATCTCTTTTGCTCTCCTACTTTTCGGCTTCAAAATGCTTAAACGTTATCTTTATGCCTGGTTTTGTGGATGATCTGGTTTTCATTTTCTCAGGTAATGGCCCCACTAATAAAGGAGTTGCAATTATTACAACAATATTTGGAGGCTCCTCCATACATTGTGTAACATGCTGCCTTGGTTATAGATTATCATATTCGTGGTCACATCGAACAGACGGGTTGACGTTCGCCCTCTACCATCGCGAATGCCTCGATTAACGATTCCATCTATGATACTCAGTTGGTCTGCATGGCTTGACTTGGATTCAGAAGCCGTTATTGACTGTGCTGTAAAATCTATGCAATACCATGACATCATAGAATAGAATCGAAGCGAGCAGGCTCCCCTTAGGTAAGTTCATGGGGAGAGTATGTAAGTATAATTTATTAGCCTGACGCGTTTCGGCTTTACGCCATCATCGGAGACAACAGTCTACAAAGGGAAAATACAATCGACAATCGAACAGTGAAGTGTACATTTTTTCAGATGGGACGAAAGCAGTGCTTTCACAAAGCTCATCGAACCAGAATAAATTCCAAACGAAATACACTGAGGTAGTCAAGAAGCTTAACCAACCCAAGCGGTCTTCCATATTATACAAAAAAGAAAATAAGATTGACGATTGTCAGAAACAAAATACAAACGAAATAAAACAAAAGGGAAAAATATACAGTCAGCATGATACACTGCCACCAGTCAAGTGAGAAAGATATTTCAACACAGATTGGTAGATGAGTCCGGAAATGGTGGACCTATTAGAAAACGGTCGTGATGTCATCCGGTTCGGTAGAACAGTCGAATTTGCTTATGAAATTAATGACCTTGTCTCTCTCAAAATAGATCTGGTTGTTTAATACTTTATCAGGGTTCGCTCGGAGATACTTCTTGATTTCAATTTCTTCATGGATCAGAATCCTCTCCCTCCCTTTTTCCTTTCCATAGGATGCCCAGTAAACTGTGTTCGTTCCTAACTGATGTTGGGCGACGGCGGATTTTTCGTCATTGCTGATCCAGTAACGTCGGTGTTCGCGAAAGCATTCTTAAAATGAGCGAGTTGTGGATCTAAGGTAATGAGCCCCACAATCCGAGCATGTGAGTTTATAGACACCGACGCATTTGTACCGATCCGTGTCATTGTGATCGTTTTGGGTTGTGAGAGTCTCTTACTATTGTGGGTGGTCCAAAGGACATTCCGATGCCTAGCTCTCGGAAGTCATTGGTTCTAGCTAAGTCGAATATTGTGGCAATCTCTCTCCTCTGGACGTTCGTGGTGATCGGATAGGATATGGCCCGTCTGTATCCATGGTTAATGGCAGCCGTTTTGTGTTGCTTTGGATGATTGGAATCCAGTTTAACCGAACCGGATGACGTCACGATCATCCTCTAATAGGTCCACGATTTTCGGGTCATCCGCTAATCTGAGTTGAAATATCCCTCTCACAGGAGTGGTGGACAGTGTATCATGCTGACTATACAGGGTCGGGATACATTAATATGACCACCTGCTAGTATCCGGAATATCCACCTTTGGCGGCAAGCACGGCCGTTAGTCGACGTCGCAGAGAGACAATAAATCCTCGGAAGGTGGTTGCAGGTATCTGGGACCATTCGGCGATCAGTGCATCCCGTAATTCCATCACCGTGCATGGTGGAGAGTACAGCTTGCGGACATGGCGATCGGGATGGTCGAACAAAATGTTCAATAGGGTCATGGGAGTAGCTTGATTTCATCCTCATGCTTGTCGAACCAGTCGTGGACAATTTTGGCAGTATGGCAGGGAGCATTGTCCTGATGAAAGGTGCCATCATCCTGAGGAAACACTGTCAACATGAAGGGGTGTACCTGGTCTGCGACGAACATCAGGTAACGAGCAGCATTCAATGTACCCTCCAGCGGCATCAGTGGACACAGACCATAATATCCCCCATACAGTCACACCTCCCCCACCAGCCTGTCGTCTGCCAACTATGGTGTCGGTATGCCTCTTCTCAGCTGCTTCCCGGCAAATTCTCCATCGTCCGTCCACTCTGTTCACCAGAAACCACGACTCGTCAGAGAAAGCAACCCTTTGCTATTCGGCCTAGGTCCAGTGGCGATAGTCCATTGCGAATTGGAGGTGTTTTCAGCGATGCACAGGCGTCAACATGGGTGCTGTTACCATACGCCTGCTCCAGATCCCCAACCTCAGGAGGGATATTTGAACTATCTTGGTGCTGATACGCCTAGTGGCCCCACTGTTCATTTGCTGTGTCAGTTGCTCAACAGTGGTGCGCCGATTGGTCTTGGCCAGACGTTGTAACCGACGCTCGCCTCTAGGATCGATGGCCCGTGGGGCCCGATAGTTACCTCTTCGGTTGCTCAAAATTGTCTGATTCGTCCAGTCGCGGTACACCTTCACAACGGCAGCCCTAGAGCAGTTCACAAAGGTGGCCGTTTCTGAAATGCTGCCCCCTTGGCCCTATAGCCAATCATCATTCCCTTTTGGAGGTCCGACAGGTCACTTGCTCTGCCCGTGACGGCCACAATTGCTGTCTTAACGGATGCTACTATACGTCTGCTGTTGTTAGCTTTTAATGACATGCAATGATTTTTCATCTGCATACCATGCGACGTTCCAACATGTTAGAGTAGAGGTGGTCATATTAATGTGACCCTACAGTGGATATTTCGATGTCTTGCCAATTTTCCCATTGTAGACGACCATTGCCTCCGATGATGGCGTAAAGCCGAAACGCGTCAGGGTAATAAATTAGTTTTACCGCATGACTCTTGGTCCCTTTATTACTAGTTAAGCCATGGAAATTATAATGTTATACTACTAGATTTTCACTATCGATAAAAGCTGGCTTTTTTTATATAAAGGCAAGAAACCTTGTATTCTATTGATCGGCATACAATGTTTTAACTTCTTTAGGTGGGGCAATTATTGGTATGTTTTTGGTGATGACTAAACGATAAATATAAAAACTTGACATTTAATCTGTTTTATTCAAGGAGGATAAGAAGAGGAAACGTAACCAAGAGGCAGAAGTGAAGTTACTAAACGTGGCGCAATGAACCCTCTCGATTAAAACCAAATGTGGAACTCCTCTCGAACACAGTTTTCAAGGTGGTGAACCGTCAAACTATAACGCCAGCCTCAGCAATATTTCTCATTTTAGACTAATATTGAATGCGTCCAATAACTCAGTTTATTCATTCATTCATTCTTTCATTCAAATATGCTCATATTCGTATTTTATATATATATTTTTTCGATAAACTAAATAATAATGTTTCTGTAATTATTAAAAATGTAAATAAAATGTTTGACCTTTGAGAATGCTATGTACGGAGTATTTGTCTTAAGGGAAGTAGAACTATAAAAATCCTGAGCAAAATTTATTCATTTATTTGTTAACTGTTACTCGCGAAAGTTTATTTCTAATCTGATCGTTCTGATTAAAAAATGAAAATTTATTATAAAGATTTTTGTTATTACGAGGGTTATTGCAATAAAAACGAAACTAATATATATATATATATTTTCAATTTTTTTTCTTTACCAGATTCTATGTACAGTTCATTCCAAAAGCGTTTTCACTTGCTTGGCAGGAGTTGAGCTAAGCGAAGTTGATCGGTTATAAAGTCTAGTAGTTTGAACGAACATCGTAGAAGTTTAAAATGGACTTTGGCTGTCCAGAGTGGAAATGGACTTGCGTGACGTTTATGACTGGTATGGGCGAATTACAGTAGTTTTAACTGAAAAGATTAATCGATGCTTTTTATTTCATTAAGATCGACTTTGCAGATGAAATATTTACCGCACTTATTAAAAACAAAGCAATAAATATTTAAGAATATCTCAAGAATATGATGGTTTATCCTACGTAAAACATCAGAGGTTTAAATTATTGATGAAAATAGGAACGAAAACTCCACAGGCTGTGTTCGAACCGGGAGCCTTCGAAGAGCTGAAGTTTCCCGGTTCGAATCCAAGCAAGACGAGCGAGATGAATTTGAAGAACGATTCATACAAGTAAAAGCATGCCTTATACAATTCCTTAACGCACTAGACAACGATCCACCTGAGCTGAGAAATGAGTAGGCGCAGTTGTCAACAGTTCCCATGAAGCTTCCTCAAATCAACCTGCCAATATTTCACGGAAAATACACTGATTGGATGGCCTTCTGGGATTTATTTACATCGTTAGTGCAAAACAATGAATTGTTAAAACCAGTGCAGAAATTCCAGTATCTAAAGAGTTCTTTGAAGAATGAACCAGCTAGACTGATTCAGACAACAGATAGTAATTACGAGGAAGCGTTAAAGATCCTCAAAAATCGTTATCAAAACAAACAAATAATCATCCAGTCACACATCAGTGCAATTTTTGAAGCTCCTTGTGTACATAACAATTCTTCATCTAATCTTCGTGGGTTGATCGATATTATATGTGAGAATCTGAATGCGTTTAAAGTGCTTGGTGAGCCAGTGGAAAAGTGGGATTCGGTGTTGGTGTATCTACTTTGCTCAAAATTGGATGTCGACTCAAGACACCAGTGGGAATTTACATTGGCTACAACTGATCCTCCTACATTTAAGCAACTTCGAGAGTTTTTGGAGATTCGCTGTCACGCTTTAGAAGCCTCAACTGCTACTATCGAAAAGTCGTCATCTAAAGAAAGCGCAGTGAAGAAACTGAACAAACACGTGAAAATTGCTGCTGTTGCTGCCGTGAAGACATCGTGCATTTTGTGTAAAGGCTCTCATGGACTGTATGCTTGTGATCAGTTCCATCGTTCGTCCGTAGAAGAAAGAGTCACTACCATAAAATCCAATCGTTTATGCTTTATTTGCTTTAGAGCAAACCATAAAGTTTTCGATGCCAAAGTGGAGCTTGCAAGAGCTGTGGCAAGAAACATCATACCTTACTGCACTTCTCGAGTACACCAAGCAATTTAACTCCAGTGACGCCTACTAAAGCAAATCAAGAAGAAAAACAAAGCACTACGGTGAGTTCGTTCAACACCTACATGACAGAAAACAGTCCATCACAGGTCCTCTTGTCGGCAGCGCTAGTGAAGGTTATAAGCTCAACAGGAGAAGTCATTAAATGCCGCGCATTTTGGATTGTGGATCGTAACTGAATTTCATAACGGAGGAGTTAGCACAAAAATTACGACTAAAAGGGCAGACATATTCCGGATCTATTCAAGCAATAGGAGCAATGAACATGACTTTCATGAATCAAACAGTAAATCTTACAGTGAAGTCTTGCGTGACCAACTTTAATGTGAACACTGAAGCTGTAGTACTGAAACATATCACATCACAGTTGCCCAAATGTCAACTGGCTCCCGAAGCATGGAAGCAGCTACCAACGTCATTAGCAGATTCATCTTACATGGAAGTTGGCGACGTGCAAATTCTTCTTGGAGCAGAAGTTTTTGCTAATGCAGTCTTACAAGAAAAACAACAAACAGAAGTAGGTCCGATCGCACTCCTAACAGAATTTGGTTGGGTAATGATGGGTGCTTGCAAAACTAAATCACTGAGTTCAACACATCGTACCTGTTTCGTGCAGACTTCTGACGAGGTGTTAAAGCGGTTTGGGGAACTGGAGGCGGTTCAAGCTCCAGTACCTGAGTCAGCAGATAGCAAGTATTGTGAACAATAAAACAAAATAGCCAGAAACTGTGGACACCAATATATATTATCGGAATGAAAGGAAAACACAAATCCACAAAAAATTTTTTAATGACTCAGATGTACATTTCGGAATTCATAATTCCTTCATCAGTGAGTGATTTTACAGAACGAGAAGACCAGAATTTATAAGAAACTGAGGCGAATACAAGCCAATCAGATAACAAACAAGTGAACAGAACAACCAATCAAAAAATATTTAATTATAACAAAATAGAAAACAACATCGAAAATAGAGCAACCAACCTTTTTCAAAACAACTCTATACACACACAAAAAAAAAAAAATCCAAGGGCCGCTTAAAATAGATACTCCGCTTATAATAGCCAAATTCTAACAACAAAGACAAGAAATTACTTAGTCAAAAATTTGGATAAAGGCAACCAAGATGCTACAGGCATAGGGCCGTCATCACTATTCAACAAGTTGTTGGTTGCTCTATTTTTTACAATCTCCATTGATTCAAGTAAATACAGCAATTTATTATTATTACAACAATGTAAATCCTCAAACAAGTCTGTCGAATAATCATGTTTTTCATTAATAACATGGTCGGCGAACGAGGACACACCTGCGTTTGCATTCCTAATACAAGCAATATGTTCTTTAAGGCGGTTATTTACCCCACGTTTTGAGCTTCCCAAGTAAAATCTGTCACAAGATGCACATTTTAATTTATAAACGCCTGAACAATCCAAAACTGGGATTCTGTCTTTTATCGAGCTTAAAGTATTCTTAGTTGTATTAGAGCTTTTATATACAAGTTTGTACTCGAAATCTCTGCACATTTTCTTAAACCCTTTGTTTAGCGCAACATTAAAAGGGAGATCCAACACCTTTCTGAACTCCTCCTTTTTCTTACAACCCAGAGTGGTGACTTTGTCAAGGTTTATGTGCATTTTAATTTTTATAGCAAATTTGTTTACAATTTTTTCATTGAACCCATTGAACCTCGCAAAGGATCGGATTAAGCTCAATTCTTTTTCCCTGGCAACATAATTCAAAGGTAGTAACAAGGCCCGTCTAATTTGATGGTGGAACACTGCTACTTTGTGTGGCATACAATGGTTCGAGTCCGATCTAATGTAAGCGGAAAAATGTTTGAAGTTGTCGGATGACGATAGGTTAGTATCGTTTGATATCGAAAGCTTATTCCCCAGCAAACCGTTAAATGAGACTTTGGCTTACCTTGAAGAAGTACTTGATGATAATGATATCCCTTTGGGTATTGTGAGGGACATTATGATGGTGATGAGATGTATAGTTTTCAATAATGTATTCACCTTTAATGGGCAATTTTACCGTATGTTAAATGGCACACCGATGGGTAGTAGCGTTAGCCCCTTTTTGGCAAATCTTTTTATTAGGAAATTGGAAAACATAGCAGTCAGCACGTTTACCTATTTCCCATCGGTGTGGCATAGATATGTCGATGACATTTTCTGTATTTTTGACTCCAAAGAATCGGACTGTGTTGAATTTCTGGCAGCCTTAAATGGACTTTCCCCTGATATTAATTTTACCGTAGAGGAAGAACATGACAACTCACTTCCATTTCTAGACCTCCGTATTATACGTGTTGGCAGTGGATTAGAGTTTGACGTATACAGAAAACCTAACTTTGTCCCCGCTTACATAACGGGCCTTGTTACTACCTTTGAATGATGTTGCCAGGGAAAAAGAATTGAGCTTAATCCGATCCTTTGCGAGGTTCAATGGGTTCAATGAAAAAATTGTAAACAAACTTGCTATAAAAATTAAAATGCACATAAACCTTGACAAAGTCACCACTCTGAGTTGTAAGAAAAAGGAGGAGTTCAGAAAGGTGTTGGTTCTCCCTTTTAATGTTGCGCTAAACAAAGGGTTTAAGAAAATGTGCAGAGATTTCGAGTACAAACTTGTATATAAAAGCTCTAATACAACTAAGAATACTTTAAGCTCGATAAAAGACAGAATCCCAGTTTTGGATTGTTCAGGCGTTTATAAATTAAAATGTGCATCTTGTGACAGATTTTACTTGGGAAGCTCAAAACGTGGGGTAAATAACCGCCTTAAAGAACATATTGCTTGTATTAGGAATGCAAACGCAGGTGTGTCCTCGTTCGCCGACCATGTTATCAATGAAAAACATGATTATTCGACAGACTTGTTTGAGGTTTTACATTGTTGTAAAAATAATAAATTGCTGTATTTACTTGAATCAATGGAGATTGTAAAAAATAGAGCAACCAACAACTTACTGAATAGTGATGACGGCCCTATGCCTGCAACATCTTGGTTGCCTTTATCCAAATTTTTGACTAAGTAATTTCTTGTCTTTGTTGTTAGAATTTGGCTATTATAAGCGGAGTATCTATTTTAAGCGGCCCTTGGATTTTTTTTTTGTGTGTATAGAGTTGTTTTGAAAAAGGTTGGTTGCTCTATTTTCGATGTTGTTTTCTATTTTGTTATAATTAAATATTATTTGATTGGTTGTTCTGTTCACTTGTTTGTTATCTGATTGGCTTATATTCGCCTCAGTTTCTTATAAATTCTGGTCTTTTCGTTCTGTAAAATCACTCACTGATGAAGGAATTATGAATTCCGAAATGTACATCTGAGTCATTAAAAAATTTTTTGTGGATTTGTGTTTTCCTTTCATTCCGATATTGTGAACAATGTTTCCAACAAACCTATAGTCGAGATAACCAAGGAAGATTTATAGTTAATCTTCCGATTCGAAGCAGCGTAGGGTTGGGTCGCTCTAAGGAACGAACAATGCAGCATTTGTTGAGACAAGAGAGAAAATTCGCCAACAATACAACCAATTACAAGAAGTATACGGAGTTATTAACAGAATACGAGCAACTTGGCTATATGCAACATTCGAACTCAGAGTCTACATACTCCCAGGAATACTAATCCCTCATTTTGCCCGAAATCAAGAGCAGAGTACTACCACAAAGTTAAGAGTTGTTTTTCATGCAACTACCAAAACTTCGAACGGCAAGTCATTAAATGATCTTCTCATTGCAAGCCCTACCGTTCAAGATACTTTACTAGCACTCACTATGAGATTCCGGATGAAATGAATAGCGCTTACAGCTGACATTGAGAAAATGTACAGGCAGATGTGGATCACCTCAAATCAATGGAACTTACAAAATATTTTTTGGTGCCCAGAACCTCAGTTGCCAATACAAGAATACGTCCTAAAAACTGTTAGGTACGGTACTTCTTCAGCACCATTTTTGGCCACAAGAGTACTAAAACAATTAGCAATAGATGAAGAGATCAACTTTCCACATGCAGCGACAGTCTTACAACGAGATTTTTATATGGATGATTTGTTATCTGGAGCTGACACTGAAGAAGAAGCCAAGCAATTACACATCGAACTGGCAAACTTCTTAAAAGCTGGTGGTTTTAACCTACGAAAGTGGCTGTCATACAGCGAAGAAGTAAATCAAGAACTGGACGCTAAAGATAAAGCTATTGAGTTCACTACAGAATTTACTCCGGAAGATTCATCTAGAACGCTAGAAATCTTATGGTATCTGAAAGAAGACGAATTTGGAGTTCGAGTTGAGATTATAGAACCCGAAGTGCTAACTAAACGTAATGTTCTGTCTTCCATTGCAAAAATCTTCGATCCATTAGGATGGTTAGCACCAATAACCATATTAGGGAAATTATTCATACAGAAGTTGTGGTTAGCAGGAATCGAGTGGGATGCGCAACTATCAACTGCTCTAGAACGAGAGTGGAAGATGTTCAAACAAAGAGTTAATGGCGCACACATAATACGAATTCCGAGGTATACTCATGCTATACAAAAAATCGAAACTGCAATACAGGTATTTTCGGATGCATTTGAAGTTGCATATGGAGCAGTTGTATATTTACGAGTTGTGAATTCACAAGAATCACCAAGAGTAACACTTCTGTGTTCAAAAACCAGAGTTGCGCCAATAAAACAAGTTTCACTACCAAGGCTAGAACTTTGCGGAGCAGTGATAGCAGCCAGACTGATAAATTGGGTCAAAAGTACTTTACAACTAGACAATGAAAAAATCTATGCATGGACAGACTCAACGATCATTTTAAACTGGATGTGTGATTCATCTCGAAACTGGAAGACATTCGTGGCAAACAGAGTTGCAGAGCTACAAAATACGTCGCCGCGACAACATTGGCACCATGTGCGGTCAGAAACCAATCCAGCGGACTTGTGTTCCCGTGGCCTTAACCTCGAGCAATTATCCACATGTAAATTGTAGTGGGAAGGACCTGAGTGGCTCTCTACATTTTCTTTTCCTATAGAGAGTACACCAGATATCGATGCGGAGAAAAGAAAAACTAGTGTTCTGACAACAACGGAACATTTCTCATTAGTAGACAGATATTCGTTTTTGATGACTCTTCTTCGAATCACTGCTTATTGTCTACGTTTCATTTTCAACAGTCGCAAGGAGAATTCTTTAATCAGAAAAAACGGTGGCACCGGAACCAGATGTTTCACAAATCCCAATAAACCGATTAGACTGGTGGAAACTTTTACAAAACATGTTTCAACATTTTTGGAAAAGCTGGAAAATTGAGTACATAAATAGATTACAACAGAGACCGAAATGGATCGTGGTGAAGCAAAATATTGAGCTAAACGATTTAGTGCTAGTGAAAAATGACGATGGTGATTCCTTAAGATGGCCCTTAGCTGAGTCATCGCGTTACATAAAGGTGACGACGAACAAGTACCTATAGTGACTATGAGAACTGCAAAAGGTACGATAAAACGCCCCATCCATAAGCTATGTCTGTTGCCGCACTAATTATGATAAAAGTATCATGGGGGCCCTGAATGTTCGAAATGTAAAGTGATTAATTTGTTAATTTCAATTTTTCTTAATTTAGGAAAACTTAATTGTTGTAAATTCCAATATGCTGCACATTGTTTAACGCTAATTAATTACTAAGTGAAGTTTGATTGTTGTTGTTGTACAGTTCGAAATAAAATGGCATGGCTGATGTTTTTCCTTATGCTTTTGAGTTATTTATTTCCTTTTAACACTTAACCAAACAAATCTATTTAATAACCAATTTTTGTTTCCTTATATTAGTCAGAACTGTGACCACTTGGCCTAACTTGTTCGTTTATTACCATACTGGCCTCGTTGGGCACTAATGGAACTGTATTTTTCTAACACAAAAATAAATAAATAAATATAATTCTGATGAAAAATAGGAAAGAAAAGTCCACAGCCTGGGATCGAAACAGGAACCTTCTGCTCACCATGCAGATGCACCAGCCAATTGCGCCACTGCGGACATGGATGCATTTCGCTATCTACATGCCCTTTGGGCAGGCTGGAGAAGTACCCAGTTCGCAGGCTGGGACTATCTTTCCTACTGGCGTAATAATCGTTAAAGAATAATAATTGGATGTTCTATGAGGATTTTTATACACGGCATGTAGATAGCGTAATGCTTCCATGTCCGCAGTGGCGCAATTGGCTGGCGCATCTGCACGGTGAGCAGAAGGTTCCTGGTTCGATCCCAGGCTGTGGAATTTTCTTTCCTATTTTTCATCAATAATATAAACATCTGAGGTATGGCGTGTATAAAAATCCTCATAGAACATCCAATTATTATTCTTTAAATATAATTTTGTTAAATGTGCAGCAAACTTAAAGTTAATTTTCTACTACTGATTATATCATGAAAAACATCTAATGATTTAATTTGTGTATTCGCCATTATATTTTTGAGCGTGCTTTGCCAACTTTCGCTTAGTTCCTCGTGTAATTTTCACGTTATTATATAGCATTTCTGCTAAAATAATCATAACATACATTGATATATTAATCAAAAAGAAAAATTTTCCCAATAATGGCCAAAATCAGATTTCTATTAAAACAGGTTGATGTCACTCATTATGACTACCTATCCCTGTTGCTAAGAAACAATAAATGGCATCGTCTAACGTGATTCATACTCGATTTCTTGCCTGGAGCGATTAATCTCACTGATTTAATGTAATGCAAGGAAGCCGAACATAGTTCATCTAAGTGAAAACGCTTTTGGAATGAACTGTACCTCTAACTCTTTTTCCACATAGTTTCCAAGTTTATTAAAGCAGTTGTCATAGCGGTCAGTGTATTTCTTCATGATCAGTTCATAGCAGCTTCCACCGGTGAAGAAAGTCATGCAGTTTTCACTTGTTCATCGTTGATGAAGTGCAGGTTGCCGATGATCTCCTTTAGATCCAAGAACAGGTGGTAGCCACTGGACGCGAGGTCTGAACTGTAAGGTGGGTGGTCAAGTTCTTCCAAAACAAAAGATCTGATTAGTTGGAACAACTTGATCACCCACCTTACAGTCCAGACCTCGCGTCCAGTGACGACCACCTGTTCTGGGATCAAAAGGAGATCATCGTCAGCCTGCATTTCAGCGACGATGAACAAGTGAAAACTGCGTGAATTTATTCACCGGCGGCAGCTTATATGAACTAATCATGCGGAAGTATAAGGGTCGTACAAATGAAAACGAAAATTATTTATTTTATCCAAAGTTTATAAAAATAATTTTAAAAATATTTTCCAAATGCGTTAAGGCATTTATCTCACTGTGTAACAAGGCGTGCAATTCCTTTATGTAAGAAGTCTTTCGTTTGCGTGTGGAACCATTCCAAAACCTCTTCCTTCACTTATCGTCCGACTGAAAACTGAGGTCTTTCAGATCTTTCTTGAGATCCGGGAACCATTATACACAGATTTTTCTGTATTGCAGATGGTTCCTGATAATGGTGTGAACAGTTCTACGACTAAAGCCAGGTTTAGACACCATGACATCGATTGTCATTCTTCTGTTTTCATTAAGACAGCGTCAATTTTGGTTTTGGAAACATCCGTGATGGCGCGGTTTGCTTGTCCTGGTCGTTGATCATCTTGCAATGATGACTGTCCCTCCGAAAACCTCTTGCTCCATGCCCAAACACGAATGAAGTTTAGGCAGTCATTTCCATAGACGTTCTGCCTACGACGATGAATATCCTTCACATGTCAATAAACGAATTACTGCTCTGGGTTCCTATTTCTTTGACTCTATTTTGTTGTTTGGAAGAAGCGATCACTCGCAGAGCTTCGAAGCGCAAGCTATCATTCAATTTCACGTTCAATCGTTCTTTCTCACGTGATGCAACACTTGTAACTTATTGTTTAATTTGCACGTGGGGTTTCGCAATTGTTGAAAACAAAAAACTTACGATCCTACATGTCTTTTTTTCCCCACACAAATTTTCGTTTTCATTTGTATGACCCTTATACATTGACCTCAATGGCAAGTGCTTAAATAAACTTGGAAAGTATGTGGAAAATAAAAATTTTAAAGCATACACTTTCGCCTTAAAACGTGCAATAAAAAGTACAAAATCTATTTTTAAAAAAGGTAAAAGTGTAGTGGCACGTTTATTTTATTATCTAATATTTTCTTTTTAAAATTTAATATTAACCGCGCCAACACACATACCTTTTTTTTAATTAGATTTTTTACTTTTTACTGCACTTTTTAAGGTGAAAGTGTGTGGTTTACATTTTTTATTTTATATATTTTACTAGCAGATATTGCTTTGTTTGATGAAATTTTGCACTATCTTACAATACTGCATTGAACAATCAAATGACACCGGGACGCAGTGTGCGTTGGTAGACCTAGATTATTTTATTTTTAACAATTACCACAAGCAATCTACTGTAATAACTTTTAAAGTGTTTGCAAAGAAATTCCAAGGTGCACGTGCTTGTTTGTTGAAAAGTCTTAGAACAAACTTCGTCAAGGAGATTCTTGGCCACCGAGATCGCCAGATCTCACACCGATGGATTTTTTTAGGGGGAAGCATAAAAACAATGGTGTACTCCGAACCCGTAGATACCGAAGAAGAATTGGCGGCTCGTGCTGTCGCGGCAGCAGGTGATATCAGCGACCGTGCTAATCAACTGTTTCCACGCGTACATCAATCCATCATAAGGCGTTGCGAATTGTGCTATGAAGCAATTGACAAACGTTCATGATTTTTAGCAGAATTCACCCAAATGGGTGGATTTACAGTTTCTGCACACATATTGCCAACGTTCATGTTATTCACCGAAAGTCACCCAAATTGTGTGGATTTACAGTTTCGTGCACACATATTAGGCCCAAACTTTATAGTAATGTAGATCTTGCCTAGAGGTATCTGCATACGGAATTTTATATAAGTTAATTAATTAATTGAGAATATTACCATTTACGGAAATCATGAATGGTCATTTTGAACATGGGCGGTCATTTCGAACAATTACTGTAAAAGTCATACAGTAGATTGCTTGTGTTAACTGTTAAAAATAAAATAATCTAGGCCTACCAACGCACGCTACGTCCCAGTGTCATTTCATTGTTCAATGCAGTATTGTAAGTAAACGGAGCTGCGCGGACCCCATGTTCATATGACAAAAAACACTTCTAAGGACCTCTTCTATCATCTCCCAAAAAATCTGTACTCAATTCGAAAATACTCTGTATGTATATTATCTTCACATGCCTATGGTAGCAAACTTTAAAAAGTTTAGGATGTTATTTATTTTTTTAAGAAAAAACATTTTCTTAAAGAAAAAATAATGGAATAATCGAAAACGCCCGACAAATTACTGGATGGGTGTTTTCAAGTTTTTCTTATCACAATGTGATGAAAAACTCTTACCAGCTCGTTGCGAGGTGGAACGTTTACTGCCAAGACAGGTCTCCTCTCGTCACTTCAGGTATCAAGGTGAATCTCAGCTCACTTCGGTGGCGGTGGTGATGCTGTCCATGCTGTGGGTCCCTGACGATTGTGATGGGTCACTTTCCATCTGGTCTTGGGCACTGAAAATAGAATTTTTAAATATCTTTCCCTTTTTTTCTAACGGCCAAGCGTTTTTGTTTCCAAAGGAGCATTCTGTATAGTATGTGCTGCATGTTGTTTTTTCGTCTGTGTTTCAGCTAATTCGATGTGCCCTTGGAACTGCGACACATATATTTTTTGTAAAGAAAAAAAATCTTCTTCGGAAGGCTACCCAGTTCAAAGATTCAACAACTCGCCTTTCCCACTGCCAGTGCAACTTTAAATCAGGTTTAAAATCTCTTCAGATGCAATCATCCATTGAGTGATCTTTCCCTTTAAAGGATACTTACTATTTTTCTTTACTCCTATTCAAAAGAAATACTATTTCTGCCTTTGTTGCTGCGATTCATAGTGTCCTTTCCAGAAAATGGTGAGTACGACTTGTTACAATTCTCTAAACGCAAAAGAAATAGAGATAATTCACAATAAGCAAAAGAAACAAGGCAAATTCAAAACATGCAAAAGAAGTAAGAGTAATACTATGCAAATTCCAGTAACATTCAATTGATTCACCTATTAGGAGATAAGTCTTTATTCTCTGAATGACAATTACAAAAGCAACTCCAAGTAAGAAAATCAAAGGATTGGGGGGGGGGGGTCCCTGGAGGAGGGGAGGTAGAGGCTCCCAGGTTCGTAGTTCACAGGCCAACTGGAAGGCAAGTAAGGAAGTCTCTCAGCCATCGAGGGTCTTGTGAGCTCTTTTCTTCATCCTCCTTCTCCCATCATCTCTTCACCTGTTCGATACATGTGATAGGATGGGAGGGTGTTCCCTTTCTCCGCTGGGTCTTCGGACAGTCGGTAGAAGTCGCTGGTGCTCTATTCCTGGCATCATGGGGCTTCTTGGGACATCCCCATAGTTTGAAAATCTTTCTCACGTGGTCTAGACTTTTTCTTCTCTCCGCTTCCTACTCAAACCCGGGTGGAATTCATGGCAATGAAAGATTTTGAGGGCCATACACGCATAGAACGCTTGTTTGCCTTTTGTTCCATGAGATGTGGAATTGCCGATGATGTATTTGGCAATGTGCACCAATGATGCATTTGGCAGCGAAATGTTGATCAGGTTTAAACGAAAATGAACTTTCAATCCTGACTTGCAAAAGAGCGAGTTAAGCCAACACCACCTAGACATAAGGGCTGATAATGGAAAAGCCATACATTATTACATCATCATTAGTCAACCATTGTTAATCCTATTTCTATCAATAATAAGCCCTAAATTTGGTCGACAAATGATGGTGTAACAATCTATGACATTTCCGTTATCAGGTTTCTGTCTAGTTGGTGTTCGTTAAGCACTGAAATGTCATATTATTACATCTTCATACATTGTTTCGAGGTCAACGAAATAACAAGGCCTAGAAGCAGAAAAGTCATCTGATCATCGACGTGCTAGCAACAATTCTACCTTCATTGTCTCCATCTTGGATTTAACAATCACTGTTTTTCCGTTTGTTGGAAACAATGAAATTTGGGTTGTTGTTAGCACCTCGATGGTCAGATGACTTTCCCGCTTTCAGGTCTTGTTATCTCGCTGGCCTCGACATTGTTTATGATGATGTTGTAACGGTCAAAATGAGTGGGGTCGGGCATCTGGATTCCTGCGACGCTCCTCCGTACAGAGTTCTTCCTGAAAGAAAAGCAAGCAAGACAACAAGATCATTAACAAGGAAGTTTCGGGTCCAGCCTGCTAATCTTAACTTTACTTAAACTTTACGACAAAACTTTCTTTTAGCCTTGGTTCCAAGCGCGAAATAACCAAAACGAAGTTCCTTTTACTTATTGTATTGAAGTATTATTAAGTGTACTCTAGACAACCACGTCTGACAAAAATAGCCAGGGCTTTATTGTAACAAAATTCTTCCTCATCGAAATTTACAATTAGATTGAAAATAATTCAACAGAGCAGCACAGTACTAATACAATCAGGATTTTGCAGTATTAGAATCAACTACAATTTTTAAAGTTCCACTGGTTCGATCAGACGACAAAATTCTTCTTGTGATGTCTTATCGCAGTTTCAGCATCTTAATATCAATGTGCCTTTAATTATTTTTTTTCTCTTTGAATACGAGGTACGTGGATAACGGACGAGTTTCCTTCATTACTTTCTATAATAAAAATCTTAGTAAGAGAAGATCGTACCGAATCTGATCAAAAGGGCACTGCGTTTTATACTCTACATACATCAACAATATATTATGTTAATTAGTAATACCATTCTTTCGCCGCCGGGCGTTAAGAAAAGAAAAAAATTTATTTATATTAAACAGTTTTAAACGATACAATTAATTTGAGATTCTAGGAACAGTTCAAAGCATGAAAGTCTATTCAGATCCATCTAAGTAAGTATTCTCAGAATTGTCGGAATTAGTAATTTTTATTATCTGACACCTTCAGAGTGTTTCTTCAAGACTTAAAGTCTTTCCTTTTTATCTTAGGTTCCTCCGCGAACGTCACGCAAAATCGCCAGTTAAGTATTCTGAATCTGCTAATTCTAAATTATCCTCTTTAATCACAGTCATGGATATATGTTTGCTCTTTTTCGTTTATCTCATCGATCTCTTTTGTATTTCACAACAATTAAGAGTCATCGGCGTGTTCCAGCATCGACGGAACTGCGGTCACAAACCTCGGTTATGTAGACGCTCTTTCAGAAGCTCAGGGTGATGGTTTTAGACAATAGCAAGAGGGAAGGGAAAACTAATTTCTACACTAATAATAACGGGGGAGAGGGTGGGAACTTTGAGGGTATTAGTAGGAATCTTACTGCGCTAACCTGAAAATCATTGCTTACGACACCAACTGCGTTTCTACGCTCGGTAACACTAGTTTCGTTACTGCGCATGACCTTGTTGAAGTGAATTCGTGAAGTGCCTCGTCGAGAAGCCTCTCTCGTAGGGAAAGTCAAATAACCTGAGAAATAAAATAAACAAACAACATAATCGATAAAAGCCAATTATCAGCAGTATGGCCCAAATACTGTTCTCAATACCGAAAGGTTTCTGGTTCATGCCCTTTTCTCATATCTGAAGTTGAGTCAAACATTCGTCTCATTTACAGGAACGCCGATTATCAATCGTCGTTGATTACGGCATCAAATTCCTGTCGGGTTCGCCTATCGTTGCTTTCAATCCGGATACCTTTTGCTCTCATCAGAAGAAAGATGGATGACTTGTAATGTCGAATCATCTTAGGGATAAAGATTCCTTTTCAGCAATGTCCTTCCTCATCATCATGTTTTCTCGATGGCTGCCGTCATTCTAAGACCCGCTTTCTTCTTTTATTACAAAGCTTTTTTTTTTCTACCATGTGTAGAAACACAACAATACTTCTTCTGTGAGATCATCGTTACTCTAATCATTCTTTCTTCCTTTTCTTGGCGATAAAATGTTCACAAATGACGTCATAAATCATAAAGGATTTTGTCACTCTGAGCCGGGGAACCCAGAAAAATTATTGGAAAAAGAGAAACGGAGGAGAGATGAGGGGAGAGGGGAGAAGAGAAAGTTTGTAATGCAAATTGGCCGTTACAATGTAACAATGTATGACGCTTCAGCACACAGGGTTTCTTTCTAAGTGTTTTTTAAGCTGCTGTAACTGATCTATACCGCGTATATGATTTGACGTCACAGTCACATTTCATTCCAAGCATGGCCATGCCGACTAAACAACAACGCTCTTGCCAATCTTCTTCACCAGTTTCTCGTGTTTTGCGTGATAACCAGTAGAACTTTCGAAAACCAGCCTCGTCTTGTTGTACATAGTAGATAATCTTTTTTTTTTTTTTGATTCGTCCGTTTGCGATGAATGAATTTGTTTAGAAACCAAATGTCTTCCAAAGTGCGAATATGTTGGAATATCATCCTCCATGCTGTTTTCCTTTGGCTGGAATTGTTGGACATATATTGCACATGTACATAAGTTAAATATCAACTTAAGTAGGCAACTTCAACCCAATGATTTTTAAGTTAACTTTACTGGCATGGTGAATACCAGTTATGCTTAAACCAGAGTTTAAACTTGTTTTAAGACGTGGTGAATACGGGTTTAAGTGAACCTGTAACAACTTTGTATATAATACTTATAATATGGCTTCAATATGTTATATTTCTAGTTTAATGATTATTGTCTTATTGTATATACTACCAATTAGAACGGCAATAATTAAGTAAATTCAAGTGTGACTTATCTTTTCTTATTATGAGTAAATAACTTAGGTTTCTAAATAAAACTTTCATTAGAAAAAAAAAGATTCTGCTGGAAGACTTTCAAGATCTTTACTCTAGCGAGCTGAGAGAGGAGGGGAGGAAGTTGTCCTCGCCTCTTTCCCCTCTATAACATCGTTTCTCCTTCCTGCTCTCCTCCATGTTCGTTACTATGAAACAATCATTTTTTAGAATCAATTAAGTACTTTCTATTGCTGTGCCCCCCCCACCAAAAAAAATGAATCTACAGCCAAAAAATCTAAAAATCCTGTAGAAACTTTTCGTCAAACAATATTCAGCATGCTGCTTATAATAAGTTCTGGTTCAATAATGATAACCCACGAAGTTTCTCAATTTTTCTCCAGTTTAAACAAAGCATCAAAAATGGTTCTGCTATACTCCGAATTAAACATAAGCCAAGTAATTACATACATTTCAGGTATCTTGAATCAATCGTCTATAGCAGTCACAATGCGAGGTAAAGTTGGGTTTGCCTGTAGTCAATCATTAAATAACGAAGTTAGCAATCAATTAAATAGATTTGAATGCAGCTTAGAAAAAAATAGAAGCAAAGACAAAATTGTTTCCTCCATTTTGACATCACAGAATCAGTCAAAATTTTCTTATAAATGACATCAGCAGGAAATGAATGCAAAAAAAATCATTCTTCCTCATCCAATACATCTATATAATAAATGTGATTGTTGTTTGTTCCATATTTGTTCTGCTATTCTTAGCACACAGAAAAAATTTAATGTGGTCGCAGTTACCAAAATCAGTAAAGAAGACAGCTTTATAATAATTAAACAACTTAGAACAATAATCGTAGTGGTTAAATACCGCTCTGGTTTCATAATATTTCTTTATAATTATAAGTTATAATGGACCGTATGCCATCAAAAATGAGGAAATAATTTCTTAAGCATTGTATGCAACCTTTATTGAGTTCACTCGAAATAACACAGGTGAGATAGGCTCTCCTCTCCTTGTAAGAAATTTATCTGCTGTGCTGTCCGATTATGGATTTAACTAGCAGCTTTGTTACTGGCTAATACAGCATAAAATGTAATATCAGATGTAACCCAACAATTTTGGTTGCAACACAAAACAATGGATGATAAAATAAATTCAATTTCGAAATTTTAAAGCAGGTGTTTTAGCCTTAAATTCAAGTTCGAAATTTTAAAGCACTCTACTAAAAATAAGTTCTTAAAAGAAAACAATGTGGCGACTCCTGACACAATAAAGTGAGGTAGTGATCTATATGAGAGAAAAATTAAGGAAAATGATGAGGCTCCAAACAACTAACAAGCCAACGCTCAAAGTATGATTCACCATTAGCCTTCGCATGGTACTAAAGAAATCTGCTAATATTTGATTTCCTCCGGTTACACCTTAAAGGAGGGGTTCCTGCACCACAGAGGCATTCCGATTCGTGTAGGCTTTGTTGTTCATGGCTCTGCTCTTGCTAATTGTGCCTACTTCACAGACCTGCTGTTCAGCCAGCTCTCCCACTTCAGCTCCCACATTTTTGGGCCTTTAGTCTACCACTGACCTCTGATCACGAGACGATGTTAAAAAGCAGGGCTAGTCCGGCACGGGTTCCTTACTATGTAAAAAATACAGTGGGCTTTTGGGCTGTATGTCCTCTCACGTCTCCGCACAAGCGGGCAGCTCTCCTGGCGGCTGTGCTGGTTCTTGATCTTCGCACGTTAACTCGGTGCATGTGGTCTGTGGTGTAGTTCTTCTGAGCGGTGGGGGAGTTTCCTGCTCTGGCTTCTCGACAGGGTGTGGATTGGTTAGCTTGCTCTGCTTGGTCTCCTCTACATGATCGCCTACCTTTGGACTGAGACTATTGGCATGCACAAATTTACACTTGTTACTCTCCAAATGCTGGATTACGAAATTTACTGGGCTCATTTGCCCAACTACTCTATAGTGACCATCGAAATTCGCGTGTAGTTTCTTGGTTAACCGTTTCTTGATGTGAGGGATGGCCAAGTAAACCAGATCATCGACCTTAAAGGAATATGACTTGTGTCTGTTATCATGGGCCTGCTTTCACTTAATTACCTGCTCTGTGCTGACCCTCTCTGCAGTATGAAATGCATGCCTCAATTTGGCTTCTACCTTGCTGCCATAATTATTATCTGCATCATAATGGGTCTTTTGAAGGGCTTTCTCCCACAGAAGAATGGGGAGTGAAATTGTAATTGAACACCACATACAGAACCCGAGTGTTCCAGTCTCATTGACTACAACCTATGTAATATTTTAGTGCTCCAACAAGCCTCCGATTCATCAGCTCGATCACTCCGTTTCCAGATGGATGAAAGGCGGTGGACAATAAATTTTGATACCCAAATCTGAGCAAATCTCTTTCATAAGTTCAGAGGTGAAATTGGTTCTTCTCTTGCTTAGAATTTAAATAGGAATAGAGTAGCATGTAAATATGCTCTCTACCAACACTTTAGCAATTCACTGTTTCAGCCTTCTGATCGGCCATTGAAAGAGCTTCACAGAAACGACTAACATAGTCTATAATCATGAGGATATATTTTCAGTATTAGAAAGAAGAAGGGTCCACAACGACCAAACTTATATGGTAAAAAGGGTGCTTTACAACGGAAAATCCATTAACGGCTGCTCTCGGAGTTTCTCCTGAGGTGAGCTTTGCTGGCAACTGTCACACTGGCAATATTTTTGAATGTCCTTTCTCATACTAGGTCAATAGAACATCTTAACTAGGCTTTTCCACATTCTCTTTCCTTTAAATGTCCACTGGTGGGGGTCGTGGAAAACAAATAGAATATTTTTTACTAAACTATTAAGTACAACCAGTTGTTCCCAGGTTTCCCTGTTATCTTTTTTCTATAACGAAATTATGGTATAAAATTTCTTTTCTATATAAGATTTTCTAATATGGTATAAAATTTCATCTTTTTTCTATAAAGAAATTTTGTACTTTGTCTGGCCAATGCTTGGAGGGGGTTCTCCTGATTTGATTTTTAGGTACTCAAAATTTCTTAATCCTCAATAATTTTCAATAATCTTTATATTGCTCAATGGCAATTTTGTCATGACTCGGCTTAAACTGATAAGACTGCAAACTTAAGCTCCACCTGGCGAGATTTCTGGATGGATCTTTTGAAGAAAACAACCACTGAATTTGCTGATGATCAGTAATCAATTTGAACGGTTAGCCGTATAACATATACAACCATATACAATGACAGCAAGACATTCGCTTCAGTAATACTATAATTTATTTAATTTATCTTAAGTAATCTCTACGCAATAGGATGCTCTCTACGATTACATTTTTGAGAAAGTACTGCTCCTAGAGCAAAAGAACTTTTTCTAAGTCTGGGCTTTTTAAGCCAAGGGCTGTGATTAATAATTCTTTTAAAGTCTATAATGCCTTCTCCACTTCCTCAGTCCATTCAAAACTTATGTCTTTCTTTGTCAAATTCGTTAAAGGCTTAGCTAACGTGCTAAAAGAATTAACATGACTTCTTTAGTAATTAGCAAGGCCTAAAAATGACTACATGTATACCCCATGACATTCTTTGTGCATAGGAAATTTTTGACTGCTTCAATTTTACTAGGATCTGGTGCTATTCCTTTCTCTGAAACAATGTATGTCAACCTTATTATATATTGACATTTTTGGAGTTTTAATTTCAAATTAACATCTCTTAAATGCTCAAATAAATCATTCAAATTATCCAAATGTTATCAAATATTCCAGTAAAGACCAGCCAGTCATCGAGTGACACTAATATCCTATCTTTCAAGCCCCGAATAATAAAACTGGCTGTTCTTTGCCATTGCACTGGTGCATTTGTCAATCCCATGGGCATCGTTTGAACTCAAATTTATTGTCCACTAGGGCAAATCTTGTCTTCTCATTACCATTTATTTCTAATTGAAAATAGCTGTTTCGCATCTAAAACAGTAAAAAATTCAGATTTTCCTAATTGGGATAACTTATCTGCTATATGCGGAAGTGGATATGCATCAACCTTGGTGACAACATTTAATTTTCGATAATCTACCACAAAACAGTAGGTTCCATCCTTCTTTTTAACCAATAATGCTGGTGCAGTCCATGGCAACATCATATTTTATTCATGGCTCCTTTTGTGAGTAAGGAATGCGGTAGGACTGCTGCGCAATCAGAGGTGAATCTCCTCTATCAATAGAAAGATTAGCCAATTTACATTTTCACAAATCAAATTCAAATTTTGAAACTACTTGTGAATATGCCAATAAAACTTCTTCCAGAGCTTTCCTTTCTCCAGAATATAAATGTTGTTAATTAAAATATAAAAAGCAAATAAATAAAAATTAATAAAAAGAAAACTTCTATCTATATATATAAAGAAGGATGTTTGTGGATACGTTTTTTATACAAATCTACAGTTTTATTCCGATCTTGATAAAATTTCGCATACATGACCTTCAAAGCATGAGGAAGGTCACTGTCTACCTCAGATTTCGGAAAAATAATAAATATCGATAAAAAATCGATATTCATGGTTATGGCAAGGCATATTAATGAGAAATATCTCATGACCAACAATGCAAGGCAAAGTTTGTGCAACAATAGGCCCATTGTGTTCGCATCAACAATGGTATCAACGCGCAATTCACCAATAACAATGAGCACAGAATGATGATGTAATGTTAAAGCAATCTTTCCAAGAATTATAACAATGAACTTAGAATGATGATGTAATATGGATAAGTTTCAATTTGTAACAATGCATAGAATTCCTGTTATTCAAGCTTTTCTTAGAAAAGAGAGTTCTTAGTACTTAACAATTTCTTGAAAATCTTTAAAAATGATCAGTAACTGGAGATAATGGAGTGTTAGCAGACTATTGAGAAAGAGTGGAAAGACGACAGAGGAAGCACTCCTTTAGCTCCGTGATGTATTGAGCAAATGGGAAGCAAGTAAATAGAAGAATCGGCGACCGCTAGACTGCACAAAGTGATGAATGGCCAAGTTTTGCTTCAACACATCGAGAGAAGAGTGGAAATTGCAACAACACTAAGTATACATCTGAGGTAAGATTACGTGAGTAAGAAATTATTTAGACTAGCAGTGGCATCCTTGGAGAGGTCCAGCCATTGTGAGCCTTTAAAAAGATTTTTTTGAATTTTCATTAAGAATTTTTACTGTATTAATTCTAAGCATTTTCATGTGTTTATTTTTAAGATATTGCAAACTTTAATTTATTTTTTTGAGATTGTTCTGTTTACATCCAAGTGTAATTATCCCGGGCAACGCCGGGTACCTTTGCTAGTTTTAAATAAATAAATGAAATCAAACTAAAAAGCTGATGTTTTGGATAGAGACTATCCTTTATCAAAGCAAAAAGGATAATACTCTAAAAGCAAAGAATATTGGGGAATTATCCTGAGGTTATGTTCTAATTTAATCACACTCAAAAATTCGTTATTATCAATTTTATCTTCCGTGCCGATATCAATTGTGTTAATAAATACTACTTCCTCCTCAGCTCCAAATAATTCTCCCAAAGCTTTTCCTTTTTGAACTGTTAATGTTCCCGCAGAATAATTCATCCAATGAACAGTCATAGTATTAAATTTAGAAACTTAGCTGAAACCTTAGTTTTAATAAGATCTGTATCAATTTCTGTACATTCCAATACACCAATTCGATTTATAAATGATTTACTCCTAATTTTAGCTTCAAATACTACTTTTGATTAAGGAAGAATGGAAATATTTCTTTTGCAACTCACAGGAACTGCATCTATTTGCTCTTTAATAGCTGTTACTCTGCAGGCGTTTTTCCTATCTCACCCCCTTGACCACAAGCCTTCAAATGGAATTTTTTGAATCTCATTGTGCAAAATAGCATGGCTAAAGTCGATAATGAACCCATATTAATGAAGCATATCCCTTCTTAGGATGGCATGATAAGTAACATCGCTTCTCCAATGCCAAATATAGCATGTACAATTATAATTTCATTAACCAAAGTAGAAAATCAAGTGATCATGAACTTTCAGACTTAAAATTATGCCCTGTTATTCCCACTAATTGTACCTCAGGCCTTTTAACATCTTTCTCAGGGTAACAATTTGCTTTCAATACCCTTAAATTGTTCGTGTCTAATAGTTACTTTTGATCCGCTGTTAAGAAGAAATTTGAAACTGCCATGCCTTTCCCATTGCAATCAATTCTTTCGATTACAATCCTTTACTCAGGAGCATTTGAGATGCTTGCCTATTTACTGACCTTCCATCCGTTGTCCCTAGGGGAAGGGACTTTGAAAGTTCTTTGACTGATTCACCTGCTCCAGGTTCTCATTTGATTTGACCTGCTGATTCCCAGATGCTCCAGCTTGTTCTCCCTGAGCCAATTGTTCTCATCTTTGTTCAGCAAAAACATTGGGTGCGTCCTTTACACTGACAACTGAAACAGTATCCTTCTATGTCCCCAATTATTACGCATATTCATGGTATGTCCGAGTCGATGGCATACTAATTGGATAATATATGCTCGCATTTTGCGTGCGGGATTTCCTCCACTGACAGCTGCTGAATTTCGCTGCTGAAAACTATTGCCTTGGGGTCTATGCTCGCACCAATTCTGTTATCTATGGAATGCCAATGTGTTTACTCGGTCAGGCTGCTGCTTACACGCGATGCTAATTATCTCCTCTAATTTTAATTTTAGCATTTCGTCCATTCTGACTGGTAATCGTATTAATATCCAATTCAGTTTTCTCTTCTGCCAATTCCGCGTCGCCTTTCCTCACTGAATTTAGTCCGTGTTGCTGTGTCGCAAATCTTAATTCAATTTCTTCCTCTTCTTCCACCTAGCTAATCACCTTTTCTAGATTTTCATGTTGCCTAAATAATACTGCTCTTTGTAAGCTCGGCCGTAGCGGCTCTAAAAATTTATTTTTAATTTTTCTCCCAAAATTTGTTTCGCGAAAGCTCTTTTAACTTCTGCATCCTGGCCTACCCCTTCTACCTAAATCATTGTTTTCCTTCCCAGCAACTGAAATCACGTAGCATAGTCTCTAACATCTTCTCCTTTGTCCTGCCTGCATTCTGCAAATAATCTTTCACTTTTACCCCTTAGCTCCTTGCCAAATCGCTTTATCGTGCGATTTTTGAATACCTGATAATTTCTCACTCCTGCCATCACCTGATCATGCCTATATCAAACTGAGCTCTCTCGGCCAACATGATTTTTGCTAAGTTTAGTTTATGTTCAGATTCACACAAAAAATAATGCCAATTTCATCTATTTTTTTGAATAATAATAAAGAATCCATCCGTAGATTCATTCAAAAGATGCTGGAGCCATCCCCTTTTCTCATTAAGATGAAAAAAATTTACCTTCCTAGGTCTTAAAATTTAAAAAGAATTAAAATTCAAATTTCCCCTTGGCCATTGCCAAATTCAATATGAGATTCAAACATTAAATTTCCTATCTGCTGCCACCAAATTTGTAGGGTGGGGTTTCAGACAGTAACTCTCCTGTCGACTGCTGCCAAATTCGTAAGGGTCTGGTAATGAGTCATCATTTTAGTTATCAATTAATTAACTTAAAACGACTGTGCCACCACCGGTTAGGTATAAAATTTAGAAATTAAAAGCCAATTAGGAAATCACTCATTAACCAGAGAATCCACAAAAGGTTCATCCACATCAAGTCCATGCCTGGAAGGCAACAAAACGATATCGTTGTAGGACCTTAGGAGTCAATCCACTGAACCTTTTGCTCTGTGGTGTGATTCTAAATATAGAGTGTACAGATTCTAAATAGCAGAATTGTAAAGTATCGTGTTGCCACCAGACGGCGCACCTAATCTTTTCCCTAGTTGTCATGCGATCGTTATACTCTCGACACAGACTCGATATCATCCTTCATGTAATCATCATGTTATGTTTTTCTGTCCCTCTTATGTATCGCATTTATTCCTATGGTAATTAAACCTTTACTTAATTTACCTTACCTTGTACGTTGATTCATCTCATTACACAACAATTGGCGACGAGGATGGGATGTAATTCAATGAGATGTTCAACAAAGCCACGTCGATGAAACTGGATTGAAAAACTCCGCAACAAAGACGAGACGCCATTTCTGCTGCTCATTACGACTCCAAGCCATCTTCTCATCTACACAAGGCAAGTTTCTCTTTATTAAACAATCATGTCCATCATTGGCATTTCCAACCCTTCGATGTCGATAATCCAAATCTATGGGACATTTATACTGAGCAAGGTAAATACTTCTGCGCTGCAAACAACATCGTGGAACCGGAACGTAGGCGAGCAACTCTGTTAGCTGTCATAGGCCTAAAAGCCCTCGCCGTTGTTCGATCATTTGTTGCGCTGGCATTGCCTGAAACAAAAACTTTTGAAGAATTCTTAACTCTTCTAAAAAATCATTATGCCTTGGCACCATCAACAATTTTTCAACGTTTCCAATTTCACAAACGAACTCAAAGAGAAGGTAAATCAGTAAATTCATTTGTAACTGATCTTCGTCAACTAGCAGATCTATGTAATTTTTGCGCTACACTCGACGAGTGTTTACGAGATCAATTCGTCTGCTACCTCTTCACCCGAGGTCATTAGCAACATACAACGTAAGAATGAAAACTCCAAGTTCAGATCAAGGAAGAAAACGTCTACTAAAGAGACAGTGCTTCTACCGACATCAAATGTTGCTACTCCCACTCAGCACGTTCAGAATGAATGCCAAGGATGCAGAGACCGACATTGCCGCTTAAACTGTCCTCAGAGAAACGCTGTATGTCGTCATTGCTCGAAACTAGGACATATATTCCGTGTGTGTCGTACACGTGAATGAACAAAAAACTAAAGGCAGTATAATACAACAAATGCAACAGGAGAAGTCAACACAGCCACTCCAGAATATGTAATTAATCAGTTGTCTCAAGAATCACCCCCACGAAAATGCTCTGTGACGATACAGATAAATGGACTCAAATGCAACATGGAAGCCAATTCCGGATCAGCATATTCCATCATCTCCGAAAAAACTTTCCGAGACCTTAATAAGAATGGAAATCTTAAACTCACCAAGGTACCGTTTGTGCTACGAGACTACCAACATCAACAAATTGAATTCAAAGGTCAGTGTTGGCCTACAGTTGAGCATAATGGATTTAAGCAAAATCTACGACTTTTAGTCACGTACGGAGACAAATCAAACCTTCTAGGTTACGAGTGGTTCACACCTTTACAATTACCTTATCCGGTGTTAACGAAACAAATCCTGATTCAGTTCACCAAGTACTGGCTGATTATGCTACTATATTCACTCCTGAATTATGTTCATATCAAAGACAACCCATCTCTTTCCCTATCGATCCTAAATATCCACCTATTCGTCTTAAAGCAAGACCTGTTCCACTGGCATTACGACCAATAATGGATAAAGCACTCGATACAGTTCTAGAACAAAGAGTCATAGAACCAATCGACAACCCCATATGGACAATGCCTGTAGTTCCAATCATCAAGCCTTCAGGTGAGATACGCCTATATGGTGACTATAAAATAACTATTCATAAAGCAATGCAGGACCACCCTTATCCAATCCCTGCTGTTCAACAATTACTGACATCTATACCACCTAGCTCTGTTTTTGCTAAAATAGATCTAGCTCAGGCGTATCTTAAGCTACCTGTCGATGAAGACTCATCAGAGGCCCAAACTATAATCACTCATCGAGGAGCAAACGTTTACAAACTGATGTTTGTGTCGCCCCAGGTATTTTTCAAAGTGTTATGGATAACCTTCTGTCAAATCTTCCAGGTGTCATACCATACTTCGATGGCATTCTTATCTGTGCTTCAACACCTAACGAGTTAGCAGAGCGCCTACGCCAAGTGCTGTCACGCCTATCAAAAGTAGGTCTACGTCTCAATAAGGACAAAAGCATATTTAACGTCCATGAAGTAGAATTCGTAAGTCATACAATTGATAAAAATGGACTCCACCCTTCTCAAAATAAAATCAAAGCAATTAAAAGTGCTCTGAATCCAAAGAACAAGAAAGAATTGTAAGCTTTCATTGGACTTCTTAATTTCTACGATAGTTTTATCCCAAATCGAGCATTTATTGCAGAACCTTTATACCGTCTTTTAGACAACGAAAAACAATGGAAGTGGACTAGTACACATGAGAATGCTTTTTCACAACTTAAAGCTATATTGACATCAGAAAAAGTACTCATTCCTTTCGACACATTAAAACCTATTATAGTGACATGTGATGCATCGCCCTATGGAATTGGTGCAGTACTCTCTCAAATTGATTCTTCTGGAATAGAAAAACCAATTGCTTTCTCATCTCGTACTCTAATACAAGCAGAGCGCAATTATTCACAACTTGATCGTGAAGCATTAACTATTGTTCATGGTTTTAAACATTTTCATCATTACGTATATAAAACTGAATTTGTTATACGTTCAGTTCATAAATCGTTGTTAGGACTATTTACAACAGATAAGCCTACTCCTACCATGATGTCTCTCCGTATGCTGAGATGGTCTGTTAATTTAGCCGTATACAATTTCAATATTGTCCTGCCAGAAAAATTTCTAATGCCGACGCCCTTAGTCGCCTTCCACTCCCAACTAAAAACTTTGATCCTCCATCTGTAAAAGAGATCTAATTTATTGAAGAATTCGAGGAATCTCCAATCACTGCTACGGATATAGCAAAAAACACTGCAAACGACCTTATACTAAATCAAGTTAAACATCATGTTTTAACGGGTTCGCCTATACCAAATGATTGTAATGAACTAAAACCCTATGCTATTCGTTTTACTGAACTCTCAGTCCATAAAAATTGCTTATTATGGGGATGTAAAGTAATTATTCCCCCAACTCTTCGTACTAACATGTTAAACATGGTGGCCATCTATGAATAAAGACATAGACACCTTTGTCAACAATTACTCCAACTGCGACAACACTCCCGACAGTGGCACTCCAGACTCGACCATAACAACAAAGCCGACCGCCATCCTATCTAAAGGACTATGTACTGTCAATCAAGGGGGAAGGTGTGTAATATATCGTGTTGCGACCACACGGCGCACCTAATCTTTTCCCTTGTTGTCATGCGATCGTTATACTCTCGACACACACTCGATATCATCTTTCATGTAATCACCATGTTATGTTTTTCTCTCCCTCTTATGTATCGCATTTTTTCCTATGGTTCGTTGATTCATCTCATTACACAAAAAGAGTGTTCCCGTTCATGTTGAAGTTCCCGCACAGACTATATAAGCATTACGAATTGTATTCTGCCGTTGTCCGAATCAATTTAAGGTTTAATGTTTCCATGATTAATTTCTATCATGAATATTTTGCCATTGCCAGCAGTACGGGCCAAGTACACATGTATGCATTCTCTATCGCGTGTACATATTCTGGATATAAATTTTAAGTTCAACTCTCTCTGTTCACATTACTCTGCAGATGATTGGACATTACATTGCTACACTTTCTTACAATTGCGATGGCCTTGCCGGTCTCGTATTCGAATTCATCGTTGTTCTCATAACCCGCCTTGCCAACAACGTTTCGCATGTACTCATCTTTCATTTTGTTCTCTTTGCAAGTTGTTTGCAATGTCGTCGTCTTTCTTGCACAGTTCTCTAAGTTCTTCCATCAATACATCTATATCTGTTGCTTTCGTATTCTTTTGTTCTGGCTAAAGTGTTCACCTCCTTCGCATCGTAAATTGGATGAATTTTTGTACATCTAATACATCTACAACTTCACTGCGAAATGGATAGAACAATGTAACCATTTCAGGTTTGTTTAATTGACTGTTTCATCCATTCTATAATGACGGTATCTAATCACTCTGTGCCCACATTTCTACGTCTATATGTATTGATGTGTCATAGGATCCATTATTTTCATTATCAGTATTTTGTTGTTCAGTGGCATCATGCCATCTTTATCATCAACGTTTTTTCTCTTGATATGTTTTATATTCATTTCCGGTGTATACCATGCAATAAAATGAACTAACCTTATGTAATCTAATACTGCCGATCTCTCATCATATTTTTGATTCATAGATTTAGCCTTTTGAATTTTCATCTAAATCTTCTTTGTCTATCTTCTTAGCTTTGTGTATTTGTTCTGGCAAAACGGTCGAAATGTTGGCGACTAGTCTACAAATGTGGCTCATCAAAAGGTTGACGCAGAAGATACTACATCCCGCGTCTTAGGCACACTTCCTTAGCGTGTCTATGTTCTATGTTCTGTTATAAATTTGTTCCACTATGAATGCACAGCATGAAATCATTCACATTGGACTGATCAAACTGATGGAGCAATTATGTCACACTACTGCTATGTGGGTGCTTTCAGTCCTTCTCAAACCAAAATCTATTTTATAAACATTACATGAATATCCAAATTCATTGTTAATGAATATAAAACGAAATGTTAATTCAGTCTCTCAGATCTTCGCATATATGTCGCTCCTTACTTAAATCTTATTTGATGAAGATGCTGTTAATGTTGACGGTTATGGCTCGTTATGGACTTTCACTGGTTGAATTCTATCACACGATATAGAAACGTTTATAGCCATCACATATGTTATTTGTTAAGAACTTTCAGTTATTGGCGCATTCGTATCGAGCTATAGTTCATCTTGGCAGCGCGGCGCCTCAACTTTGAGGCGTTCCTGTTGCGCCCATTGACGCGCCTCGACATCCGGGTCTTTTTTGGGTTTCCCATCTCTCGATCTATATTCCTGTGACGGTTTTTATAATTTTTCTCATGTTTTTTAGGCATAAATTTGGAAATTCTGTAATTTTTGCGAAATTTCCACACTTTGAAGGCCGATATCTTAAACACTATTAAATATTGAGGTTTACATTTTATGCCATTTAATAAAGCGCAGAAAGATAAAACAAATGACACTCAAACGTCGTGGTAGCACAAAGGAAGCCGGAGCTAGACTAATTTAATATCTGCCATAGAGCAGATTTCCTGACTCAAATTTGCACGGCGATTGCGCCAGCCAATGAGATCAGCACGAAATCAGTGATGGTCTAAAACATGCTTTTTTCAATACTCTATCAAATGCGATATAGAACCTTCTTCTATCCTTAATAGTTTTCAAGTTATTAAAGTTTTCGTGATCAACACTTTTCGTGACATTCACGATTTAAGCGTGGCATCCTAGTCTCGAAACGTAAGACGTATTCTACGTCAAAACAACCAACCGATTTGCTGAATTCTCCTATGCTCTGACTGACTTGTATTGTTTAAACTTTGACCCTGTGCTATCAAATAGAAACAATGGGTTAGATAGATTGTTCTGATGGGTACACAAATGATGGCTGGGCTACATGCTATCCAAAACACTTGATCGCACTTTCTTGTGTTACTATAATGCGAGATGCCCTGGGAAGAAAAATTGCCTTTCGTGCATAGCGTTTTGGAACAATTTCAGGGAAATCTTTTTATACGTGCACTGATCCCATTTAATAGGGGTTGGGTTACATACAGCAGCACTTTCGGTATTATCAGGTTAGGGTGAAAGAGAGTATTGTGATAGAGTTCATCCGGAATGCTTTTCCGAATTTGTCAGAAGATTGATCCTTACCACGGTAAGCCTAGGGCCTGTGAAATGTCAATATCGACTGGATTTGTGTCTTGTCAGTATTGGTAGTCATTTCGAACATGCTGTACATAAGTATGTAGAAGTCTAGATATTTGGATAACGTTTATATAAAAATAAGCTAAAATTATTCGTATTTTCATCAACTTGTTATAAAATTTAATGACGATTATAATTCCGTTTTCTTTTCCTGCTGAAAAAATAATAAAATACTTTTTTAAGAGAAAGTTTTATATTACTTGAAGTATAAATAAAACAATGACATGTATAAAGTTATAATTTACTAGTGGAACTCGTGGAAATTCCACGAATAAAACGAACCATGATGTGACTGTAGAATAAAAAAGAAAACGATTTAAAAGTTTATTAAAAAATACACTGTCATATCACTGAATTATGACCACCCTCTTAGTAATGGGAATAGCCACCCTTCGCCGTTGTAACTGCTGCTAGGCGTCGTGACATGGACGCAAGAAGTGCGCGTTATGTGTCCGATGGTATGGCAGTCCATTCCGCTTGAAGCGCTGTCCACAGAGCTTCGAGAGTCATAGGTGGAGGGTCCAGCTGCCGTACATGGCGATCAAGATGCTCCCTTAGATGTTCGATTGGATTAATGTCCGACGAATTAGCGGGCCAACGGACCACTCGAAAGTCAGTAAAGTATTCCTCGAACCAATCCAGAAGGAGACATGCCTTGTGGCAGAGTGTATTGTCCTGCTGGAACACACCTTCACATTGGGGGAACATCGATGTGAACGATGGATTTGTAAACGGTGAGATCGGTGTACTTACAAGGGACCGTGAAAAAGAAGCTAATTTTGTATAAAACAATGATGTGGCCCTTGGATAAGAGCGTGACAAATAACAGCGGCAGGCATCAAGGAGTTTCCGAGTTATGATCATTTATTGTTCCCGTTATAAGTCTATTGAGCAAATCCGAAAATGTTTGAAATCGTTTTTCTTATGTTGTTTATTGGCCCTGTGCTCACTTTAGTACAACATGTGAAAGAGATGAGTGTAGTAGGTTATGGTTGTGAGTTCGAAAAGAAAGAAACGAGTGAACAACATCTACAACATCAGCAAAATCAATTCATCTGTCGTTTAAGGTTACAGTTGCCAAATGAAGAAATGGGCACGAGTCAAGTGTAAGCCACCTTTGATTTCCAAGTTCAAATACAACAGTAATCATGCTTTGAAATAGACAGCTATTAATAAACGTACAGCGAACACCAATTTAGGTGGCACGATCATATGTAAACGTATACAGTTCCCATTGGTACCAACGGCTGAGATCACGGCATTTAAATCCCAATGTGCTACATTTGATCGAATCTTCTATGATTGTAACATATCAGAATAAAATCAACTGTTAATGTTTGGATTAAATAGAGTAAACAGTATAGATGGATTATATTTAACTAAGTCAAATATAACCCTGAGGACCATTGCTCAGCTGGACAGAAGGACGGTGAAAAACCAATCCATCCACCTCGATTTAAACATGGCCCATATCGGTAAGTTTATACAGGAACTCCTTTTGATTATGATACAGAAGATGAAGACTCACGACAATAAGCTTGTGAAAGGGATACTGAAGGACTCAATGAATATGAACTGGCATACGAAGTATCGTAAACCGAGGCACGTTCTTGAAATCAATTTTGAAGATATTAGCAACGTCTCTTTCCCAGACTACTGGAAGATGTGATAATCTTATTTCTCCTTGTATTTTTTATTATTTCGTTTGTTTTTTGTTTCTGACAATCGTCAATCTTATTTTCTTTTTGTATATTATGGAAGACCGCTTGGGTTGGTTAGGCTTCTTGACTACCTCAGTGTATTTCATTTGGAGTTTATTCTGGTTGGATGAGCTTTGTGAAAGCGCTTCTTTCGTCCTATCCTAACAAATGTACACTTCACTGTTCGATTGTCGATTGTCGATATTCATCCTAATGTGTCGATATCTGATATAGCAATGTTGTTTTTCAGTGCGCTGATGAAATATTCACCAACAACAAGACCAATCAAAGACAACTTGGAGGTGGATACTGATGTGCCAATTATGATATTTGGAGACTTCAATGTAGCTGCTATATTAAAATATACACGCTCTTAGCTTTATGAAGAAACGTTTCAATTTAGATTACGCACCGATCCACCCATTTGGGTGACTTTAAGTGAAAATCATGAACGTTTGCCAAATGTGTACTCGAAAGTGTAAATCCACCTATGTGGGTGCATGTCGGTGCAAATCTTGAAAGTTTGGCAAAAAGTGTGCACGAAAGTGTAAATCCACCCATCTGGCTGGATGCCCCGAGAAACGTTGTCCTTGGTGGGTGCCCAAGATGCTTTCCGACGAACACAAGAGTAATCACATGGGTTCAGCGTTGTCCTTCTTGACTCGTTACGAGCAACACGGCGATGAATTCCTCGACCAAATATTTACTGGGGATGAAACCTGGGTGTGCCATTTCACACCTGAGAGCAAACGCAAGTCCATCCACGATCTCCAACAAATCCATGCAAGTGAAAAGAGGTGATGTCTGAATTTTTCAAAATGATTAAACTCACCTCAACCGCCTATATGTATATAAGTTATATATCCCCCATCTATACACGCCAGCCAGGTGACCGAGAGGGCTAGGGCGTAGGCTTTCTAGTTCTCGAGTCCGCCAGCCAGATGGGTGGATTTACATCTTCGAATCGCCTACTACATTCGGTGGCAGTATAATACGAGGGGGGTTTAATAAGTAATGCAACACATTTTTTTCTCGGCCAATTTTGGTTGAAAGAACTGGACATTTCTTGTGGAACATTTTCAAACATTTCTGCTTCGTCTCGTATAGTTTCATTTATGTCCGACAGAAGACAGCGCTATACCAATCTCAGTGCACAGTATTTAGTAGCGCATGCACAGTACTTATTACATCTGATTACTTGGTAATAAGTGAGACTTGGAGAAATGCAGGTGAACCTGTACATATACACTGTCATATCACTGAATTATGACCACCCGCTTAGTAATAGAAGTAGCCATCTTTCGCGCTATAACTGCTGCTAGGCGTCTTGGCATGGACGCAAGAAGAACGCGGTATGTCAGATGATATGGCAATCCATCCCGCTTGAAGCGCTGTCCACAGAGCTTTGAGAGTCATAAGAGGAGGTTCCAGCTGCCGTACATAGCAATCAAGGTGCTCCCACACGCGTTCGATTGGATTGATGTCCGTCGAATTAACGGACCAAGGGAGCACTCGAAAGTCAGTATAGTCTTCCTCGAACCAATCCAGAAGGAGACTTGCCTTTTGGCAGAGTGCATTGTCCTGCTGGAACACACCTTCACATAGGGGGAACATCGTGAGCATGTACGGGTGAACCTGGTCCGCTACGATTGACACATTGTCACAGGCATTGAAATTGCCCTCTAGACGAATCAGTGAACATAACTGCTACCAACAGAAGATCCCCCACACATCTACACAACCCCTACCAGCCTGTTTCCGGCCCACAATACCCTCCTGCCATCTCTTTTCATGACGTTCACGACGCACTCGCCATCGCCCATCAATCTTATGGAGTAAAAACCTTGACTCGTCGGAGAAGGCGACCTTAGCCCACTCGTCTGTGGACGAAAGGCGGTGCTCACGTGCAAAGTTTAGGCGTTGTTGACGATGACCCCTGGTCAACATGGGTGCAGCAACCATGCGTCGACTGTTCAGGCCCATCCGTAGCAAGGAGCGTTCAGCGAAAATGTCGGATACACGTCTGTTGGCACCACTGTTGAATCTGGTGGTCAGTTGATGGACTGTGGCTCTCTTGTCACCTTTTACGACTCGTTGTAGGCGCCGCTCATCCCGTTGGTCAATGTCTCGTGACCGTTTACAGTGATGGTGTTGGGGCGCGATTTCTGTCCTTGCTGTCCACTCTTTGTACACCTTCACTACAGAGGACCGTCACAAATCGCGCCGTTTCGGAGATGGTGCCACCCTTGCTGCGATAGCCTATTATCATCCTTTTTTGGATGTCTGTTAAATCCAGACGTTTACCCATCTTAAGGCTCGTGCACCTGCCGTTTGATGCACCAGCTTTAAATCTTTCGCAGTCTGTAATACAAAATTTTGCAATGTGTAATCGTTGTTGGGGCGAATCATGCCTGTGCCTTGAAGAGGTGCTGGTCATAATTCTTTGATATGACAGTGTAGATGGATTCGAATTGAGGACACAAATTAATTGGTGTGGTTGTATTAGATCCGATGCACTCACCAAACATGGTGTAATAAGTTATAGGAAAGCAGGCGGTGTTGCGATCTTCAGAAATATTAACGCTTTAATCGAATGCGCACATAACACTGATACACTGGTCAAACTATTGATGACTTATTGACGCTGGTATCGGTAATATTTGTATGGTTAAAGTGTGGTAAGATTTATACTAGCCATTGTTTAAAATCATCCTAATGTTGGATATCTGATATGGCAATGTTGTTGTTCAGTGCGATGGCAATACAACAGATTTGATATTGATTCTAGTTTGTTGACATTAATATCACACTTCTCTTATCACAGACCACTGATTTGTAAGTTGTGAATGACTTGTAATTAAGGTTCGGTTAAAAATAACGAGTCTGGTTAAAAAATTATGATATATTGCAAGTATATTAGTTGTTTGAAAATTTTATGCGAGAACTTAAAATTTTTAAATTGTGTTTTACAAAATGATTTCTTATTGTCATGTAGCCACAAGACGTATTCTACGACTTAACTAGCGGCCGTGTCCCAACACAGCCCCGTACAATTTTTTAAAATCATCCATTCGTGATTTCGCTTTAGAGATATACACATTTTAATAAATAAACCTTTACACGGAGTGCATTAAATGAAATAAAATGACAAACTAATATTTGGAAGCTTTTTCTAGTTTGTTTACTTAAAAAATATTGCTGTGAAATCTTACAAACAATTAGGATCAGCATTAAAACATTAATGATTCGCTCTCTTCTTAACATCTCCTGTTGAAGATCGACATCTTTTGTGTATCAACAACCTTGATATAAAAGATGACCAGGATTTTTATATGAGAAAAACATTTTAAGACACAGAAAGATAAAAACACACCTGTGAAAGGTGAACCTTGAATATATCTTTTACTAAAATTTAAAGCTGGACAAGAAATCGGCATTGAGTTTTACTGTGTTTGCCTAGGCAAACTTCAAACGTAAACATACCATGAAGGCCATTTTTTGCCAACCAAAGCAATGGCAGACAGGCTTTCAAATGGGAACGCGTTGGTGACGTTGAAAGCAGCTCATGAGCGGTCTACTCATTTCATATCATTGTGTTCTACCGACATTTAATAATTTTTGGATAACTTTATCTAAAGTATAGAGCAACAAGCAATGTAAGGCGTACTGTAAATGGTCAGTTTGATATTTAGTGCTTCCATATATCGTGAAAAAGCCAAAATATTCATTCCAGTCAATGCATAGCCTATAATGATAAGAGAAAGCCCTCTACCGTGGAAAAAAACAAACATTTTCCAGTCAGTGTTGATGTTAAAATGCGGCATTGCAGAAAAAACAAACGAGAAAAACAAATTCAGGTGAAGAACTCAGACCTCAGAGACGCAAAACTTCGTTTCGTTTCTCCTTTTGAGGCCTATGTTGTCGATCATTGAAAATGAAATGCAGACAGATAATCTAGATCTAATCTGCTTTTCTCTTGCACCCTAAAACTTATTCATACCGTCGTAGTTTAAAATGGTAAGTATATAACACGAAATACTATGGTTTTGAAGGCATTTTCAAATCGAAGCGGACCGGAAGTACCGCGGTTAACGTTCGCAAATTTGAGCGAAACGATTCACTATACGAGGAATAAGTGACTATCCGACCTCTAGAGTATCGTATAACTTTATCAGGATAATTTTCGTTTATTCTGGTGTTTATCTGAGGATTTTTCTTATCTGAGGATGGTATAACACAGTTTTGACTTATCTGAGATTTATTCCGGTATTTATTCTATGTTGGCAGAAATAATAATCATGGTCGAACAAGAATCGTCGTGCGATGATGACGCCATCCGATGGCAAAAACTGTCAGTGGGCAAACAAACAAACAAACAAACAACAAACAGAAATGAATTTTATATATAAGATTTACATTAGATGATTTATCCTCTGACCATCGACCAGTGATGCTAATCTTTGAGAGCTTAAATATCGATATGAAGATTGGGCTTCGATCCAAACAGGACTGGAAACTTATCAGGGATATTCTCCGAGAAAATAGTATTCCATACAAGGAGGTATTCCATAGTACTCCGAGAAAATAGTATTCCATATTTGTAACCAATGATGACATCAACACAAATATCAGTTCTATCACTTGTGTTATCCACGATGCTATTATTTCCAGTGCCTCCACTGCTGATCGAAAGCATCCTGAACATCTCGACATCCCTCCTCACAAAAGACGTTTCATTCTTGAAAAGAAGATTATGGCAGCGTAAGCGACTACTCTTCTTCAAGACTAAGTACAACAAGCTTTCACGCAAGGTCCAGCAAGAGGTTAAAGCTCTACGAAATCAAAGGTGGAGCGACAAACTGAAGTCCTTGTCTGTCCAGGACAACTCGCTTTGGGTTACTGTAACAGACCCATCAACCTGCCAGCACTGCTTACTTCATCAGTGGTCGTGATAAAGCTCTACTGATCGCCGACTCCATGGAAAAGCAATTTACCACGCCTTGTGAAGAAAACCGTGACAGTCGCTCAAATACTCGATTGTCAACGATGTGTGTAACTCATATGGGCTAACTTAGCTAGTTCCTACTCTTGTGAAAACTATTAGCATTAAGGAAATCTCCGACGTCGTAAAGCGTCTTAAAACCAGGAAAGCAGCAGGTATCGATTTAATCAAAAACAGTGCCCTCAAAAATTTGCCTCCTAAGGTTATCTCGATTATTACCGGGTTATAAATGACTGCTGGAGACATGGATACTTCCCTGACAAGTGGAAGAAATCCGTCATCGTTACGATACCAAAACCTGGTATAAACCCTGCTCTCGCCGTCAGATACAGGCCCATCAGCTTATTACCTAAGATGTCAAAAGTTTTTGAACGCGTCATTTTAAGGAGGTTTAACGCTTTCTGTGAGGCCAACAATCTTATTCGTGAGGATCAATTCGATTTTCGCCCAGGTCACTCCTTCCAACTCCAACTCTGGAGGCTTGTTGCTGCTCAAAACACTCCTCTAAATTCCGCTAAGTATGGTGGTCTTATCTTTTTAGATGTCCGGAAAGCTTTAGATCAGTTCTGGCATAACGGCCTGAGATACAAAATGATTGTTTGTGGTTTTCCTGACGATCTGACTGCTTTGATTAGTTCCTTTCTGTCGGAAAGGACTTTTCAAGTCAAAGTTGGCTGCTCCATGTCTAACCCCTGTGACATCCATGCTGGTGTCCCCCAAGGCTCTGTCCTGGGCTCCGCGTTGTACAACGTTTTCGTTTAGGATTTCTCAACTTTTACAAAGTGCAATTCATATCTGTGTGCTGTCGAAGCGTCCATAATGACTAGTGCCCACAATCCTCCTCAAGTTTTATCTCGATTACAGAATGCTTTACATCACTGTTAGAAATGGTTTGCTAAATGGATGTTAAACATAAAAATTGATAAATGCAAAGCCATGTTCATTACAAAAATGCTTAGAAAACCTCCGAAGCCCCTCTTCCTATCTGGAAAGGAGCTGAAGTGGGTAAAAACCTATAAATAACTCGGAGTAGTGATTGATACTAAGCTAATTTGGGGCGACCATCTCTGTTATGCTATTAACAAGGCCAAAAGGCAAAGTTGAGTCTGGTGGCTCTTCTGGAGCGTAACAGTGCTCGTTCAGTGGATAGCAAACTTTTGCTATATAAAATAGTAATGCTAACCATTCTTCTGTAGGGTATACCTGCCTGGGTTACAATCTGCAAATCCAGACGGAAGGACGTCCAAACCTTTCAAAACGTCACCCTGAGGATCATTGGCTAACTCGAGAGAAGAATAGCAATTAATACTTCTACTGAAGAAGATTTCTGTATATCTACCATTGGAAACCACGTCCAAGAGTCGCTGAAGATGCTGCTTCCGAAGATTAAGGACCATCCTAATCCATTGGTTGCAAATATTCTGGATCACCGGCTCACCTTTAGAAGTACCCTCAGACATCGCAGGCCTCGCCACATCCTGGACGTCAACTTTGATGACATCCAAAAGGCCATCTTTCCAACCTACTGGATCACCTAGCTCTTTTGTGTCTTTTCGTCAATCAACAATCAACTCCATCATCCTCGTAGGAAAGGACTCTAATTTATCCTGTGTATGACTTCACCAGGTTCATCTGGCTTCTATCCTAATTCAGCGTACTCCCCTTGGCTATTATTTGGACGGGTATGGCAGTGAAAGCATGAATTCCAGGCCGCTCGTTTATTGTTTTTTCCCTGTGCTGTTCGATTCTCGATTGTTATTTTCATTTGTTGTTTCACACTGATGGAGGAGACAGACAGCTCCAAAATGTACATATGAGATTTATTTTATAAAATTCTTGTTTTTGGAATAGTGTTTCATTTTTTCCTGTCATATTATCCTTGTGTCCGCAGTTTTGGCTGTTTATGTATTTTGTTAAGAAGAGGAACTTAGAGAAAACATATTTTTAAAAGAAAGTGCGTTTTTTTAGTTGAGATTAGATAAATACTCGACACACAGCTCATTACGAACGCAGTCTTTCATCTTATCGGATGTTAATCTCTTATCAAACGATTACAATTTTTTGTTGATTATGTAACCAATTTGTGTTTAAGTGGTTTATTTAATTGTTTGCCTAAAACTGATATCACTTGATTTTGTTTAGTTTAACGGGAAGCATGACGAGTGATCGAAGCTTATTCAGACGGGAACCATTCAGTTGAAGTCTTGTTTCTTCGAGGAGGAAACATGGGACCCTACGTCTTGTTACTATTTCTGATACCGATTGGAGGTGAGAAAATTAAGAATTGTTTTCATTTAAAATGGAAAGTCGAAAACAGAAAAATATGAAAGTTTCTTAAACTCTTTTAGTTAAAGAATGAGCTAATTATACCGAGCTAGTTTATCTCGAATCTTGTTCACTTAAGTGCTGGTTTGCGTCTGTTTCTTAATTTTATATGAAGGGTGGGCTGTAAGTCACGCTGCCATTTAAACAATGAATAATATTTGTAAATTTTTAATATTTCAATTGACTTTTCTACATAATAAACATTTAGGATTTTATTTTCTCTTCATTTTACGGTTCTTCGCAAAAACTGGCCCTCTTAATAAAATTTTGCATCACACTGGTCAGCGAGCTTTCTGCATGAATGTTCTCTCTAGATTATTGTGGGGTTTATTGGCATAAACACTATCTTTGAATAAACCTAAAGAAAAAAATTAGGCTCCGTCCAATCAGGCAAACGGGCGGGACATTCAAAATTGCTATTGCGTGAAATTAGTCTTTCGCAAAATAAGTTTCTTGAAAGCTGCATGCATTCTCTTGCGAGAGCAGCAGTTGCTCTATCTTGTTGCCACCAGAAGTTAGATATATTCTCAACAGCTAGACAAATAAAAATATCTAACTTTTGCCATAGCGAGTTTCGATAACTGTCACAGCTTTCTCAATATCGTCCTCGAAGAAAAAAGGTCCGAGTGGTTTGCCGCCTCGTGGTAGGTCTTCCACAGACCGCTGTTGCCGAAAACGATTCACGTAAAATAGCGTAACATGTAAAAGTCTGCCCGGCCTAATGTTGTGAATACGCACCGCATTTATTAACTATAGGCTTTCAATAGGCACACGTAGTTAGGCTCCATCATAGAGGATTTGACGAGTGATAATTGCTTAAAGTCTGGAGACATTCATCCAGCTGACGGCAGTACACGTCATTTGGGATTGTTTGATCACGCGACAAAAAGCTCATACTGCACCATCGAGAAACTTCTTTGGTGCAAATCAGGTTTGGACATTTGTTTCAGTGGTTCCCATTTATCGAGCCACTGCGCTGTTCGTTTTTTGTTGCTAAAAAGCACTCAATTTTTATCCATCGTAAGGATCCGATATAGAGAAGAAACACTATCCTCTAGTGGCATCCGGCAGTTCTTCGAATTCCCCTGACAAGGGGACTGCACGGACATGGTTGAAATTTTAGGAGGTCAATCTACAACATTAAAATAGCTTCTGTGTAGAAGGATTTGACTCAATGGCCTTTCGTTTCGGAGAAAAAAAATAAAATATTTTACGTTTATTATTGTAGTGCCAGATAAGCCAAATGGGAAGAAAGATATATAACTTAATAGCGATAGCGCAGTGGTTATTATGAGGTTCTGTGGATTTACTTGTCCGGGTTCGATTCCTGTAGTATTGAAATTCTTTAAATTTTTTTTTCAGTTTTTCCCATTATTTTTCTATCTTTTTTCCCATTTTTTTGTGTTTTTCGCCATTATTATTTCTTTGAAATTTGTATAATAACACTCACATACATAAGCAACGTCACTAGTAAAGAAAAATGCAAAATGCATTGTATAATATTTTTACGGACGGTCATTGCCGTGGCGTGTGAAATATAGAAACAATAACGATGTATTCGCACTATCGACGGTCTTTGCGCAGTCGTCACCGTCAAATCACGGATCGCCAATGACCACCCGTGAAAATATTTTACAGCTCCGGCCTAAAAGTTTGTCACCTCACCGATACGTTCGGCGCTTAGTTGAATGTGATAAACCTTTTGGCCAGATCGATACGTTCTGTGCTACCGCTGTTAACTTGTATAACTTTCTTCCTACTTAGCTTATCTGGCACTACAATAATAAACGTAAAACATTTTATTTTTTTCTCCGAAACGAAAGGGCATTGAGTCAAATCCTTTTACACAGAAGGTATATTAACGCTGTAGATTGACCTCCTAAAATTTAAACCAAATCCGTGATTACATGTCCATGCGGTCCCCTTGTGAGAAGTAGTTCCTTAGTTATTTGACTACCTGAAAATTTTGAAATGTTATCTTATCTACAGTTATTTTTTCGTTTATAGACTGTTTTCTATACTTGTTTACTTGTTTAAGGTTAACCGATAAATAATGATTATTAAAAGGAAGTTATTACAATGTTTAATTATAAAGTTTATTTTGTTCCTCTAATGACATCTGTCTATCTATGAGACTTTTCGGCGGTTTTTTTCCCGAGTTTTTTTTTTCGTAAAAAAAGTCGGGAGATAGCTTAAAATAGGGTTTATTACATATAACTATTCTGTTTGATAAATTCCGAATTTTGAAAAATTTTAAAACTTAGAAAAATCCTTTTTTCAATGTTTTTATTGTCTGGTACGTCAACCATTCAAAATTGCTTTGGCAGAGGTGGAATGGAATTTTCATTCTTAATGAAACTATTTATATTGCAGACTTTACCTTGCATTGTTGGTCATGAGATTTATATTGTTGGTGAATGGCGTGGTGATAACATTGTTGATACAAACACGACGGGCCTATTGTTGTACAAACTTTGCCTTGCATTGTTGGTCATGAGATACCTCTTATATGCCCTGCCATCATCATAAATATCGATTATTATAGATAATTATTATTTTTTTAAAATCTGAGGCAGACAGTATCTTCCTCTTGCCTTGAAGATCAAGAGTGCAAAATTTCATCAAGATTGGAATTAAACTGTAGATTTGTATAAGAAACAAACAAACAAACAAAGAAACAAACCCACAAACAGCCGCCAAAAATAACTATCACAGCCGCTTTATTTTACATGCTGGAATTAAATGGTGGTCCAGACTACCTGAAAATATTCGTTTTCTTCCTTCTCCCGCTATATTTTCTTACTCATTTTCTGATATCAACTAAGTCTATTTACTTTTTTCTATTTATTTTAACTGCGTTATTTTTTCTGTATTTTTTTTTATTTTTTGATGTATTTCTTTCATTTCTCCTACCGGGGATCTAATATGTCGGCCTCGAGGTTCCGGTTAGGTATATATTGTTTTGTAAATATCAAATGTTTGCGTTTGAGTCTATTTCCTTTATTTCATCTTATCGTCAGCTGTAGGTGTATATTATATGCATTTATATAAATATCCTCCTTATTTATTTTAGAATCGACTGTTTTCCGAAATGGCGGTAATTTCTCGAATGTCACCGGAGATATCGTCAGCCGCGCCTGCAACAGCTTCGACAAGATTTGTCAAAACGGCGGAAGTTGCTATCTCAAAGGTATGCATTTTCCATATACTGTGTGCAGCGTGTGTAAATAATAATTCTAGGTAATTATTCACAGAATTACAATAAACATGTGTTTTTTGTCGAAATATTCTCTGTTCCTCGCACTATACAACAGTTTCCATTGCTCTCTAACCCAGTTGAATCGATGCTATCTAAATTCCTTAGTGAAACAAATCAGTTGTCACGGACAGTACCAAAGCCCCCTTAAATAAAAAGTTGGTCAACAGTTTTCTGAAACCGTTTTTATAAATCCAAAAAGCAGAGCTTGCGTTTATTGCTAGATTTTATCTTCACCTATATCAATGGTGCTTTGCATATTTAATGTAGGGGTCTATCTACAATTTCAAAATCCATACCTACTTTTGTGAAAATTTTTAAGCCTTCTCAAAAAATTAATCTGTACTGTCCGCTTCCACGAAAATGCCCCTGCGTTGTTGAAATTGCTCACTGCGCGCGCTGCAGTCGTTGATGCGTCCACAGCACTGATAGGGGGGGGGGGGGACCTTAACAACGTGCTCCAGATGCTGCTTTCCCTGCCTACCCTCCATGCATTTTCGTAGTTGTGTTTTGTGTTCCCTATTTTGTTCTCTGATCAATACTCATTCATTTATTTCGGTGGCATTTCGGTAGATATGAATTAACAAATATCCTTCGTACGATTATTATAGAGCAAAATACAGTATACGTGTTTATTTGAAGTGTCGAGTTGATTTATGCTTTGTTATCGGTTATGTCGCCAACTGTCACCCGAGCGAAGGGACTGCTTCCTCTGTCGCCTTTCCACTCTTTCTCAATAGTTTTTCTAACTCTCCATTATCTCCATGTACTGCTCATTTTTAAAGATCTTTCAAAAAAACGTTAAATTGTATACTCTGTTCAACGAAAGAAAAAGTGGGGGTGTCTAAATAAATTCCCAATTTCAATTGTTAGACATTGTTGCTAAATAAAATTAACAATGTATAACAATTGAAATTGGAAATTTAACTGGACACGCCCAGTTTTTCTTTCGTTGGACAGAGAATAATAACTATCATTTCTAAGAAAAGCCCAAAAACAGGAATTCTATGCATTGTTTAAAATTCGTAGAGGTGGAATGGAATCTTCATTATGTTCCTTAATGAACGTTATTTATAATGCATAATCTTTGCCCTGCATTGGTGGTCATTAGATATATATTGTTGGCGAATTGCGTGTTGATACCAATTGTTGGTACAGACTATTGTTGCATAACTTTGCACTGTTGGTCATGAGATACCTCTTATTAGTATGCTCTCATTATGATTATCGATTATTATCGATAATTGTTTTTTTTTTCGAAATCTCAGGCAGACAGTAACCTTCATCTTGCTCTGAAGATCAATTGTGCAGAGTTTTATCAAGATCGGAATAAAACTGTAGATTTGTATTAATAAACCCACAAACACCCGCCAAAAATAACTTTTCTTATTTGTTGTTGATGGCAAACATGTGCTTCGTTACGGGAACAGGCTGACAATTTCAGACTTCGATCGTGACGTAGCGTCATGTGAACAATGAGCGTGACCGGTTTTTATTTTTTCTGACGAAATTTGACAGTATTCTGTCGCACTCGCCCATCTCTGCTCGTTTCACATTTGTTGGCCTTCATACTTCCACTTTTCAATGATTTCAACTTGTAGGAGTTGGGTAAGTATAACAGAGCTGAAATGGCACGCAGTAATGGTGACACGTACAAATCGCTGAAGACTTCTGTATGACCTGTCTGCGATAACTGATCTTCATCCATATTTTAATGCAAATTATGGTTTGCTTCACGCTGTCACTAATTTCATCACCCGAACTTTCCATATCTAAAAGGGGAGGAGGTTCCAATATTTTTGGCAAAGTATGCATCAACTTCATCTAATATTTAACAAGAGATTGTATTAAAATCCAACAAAATTAATTCTATTGCAGACACTTATCGTTTCGACTATGAAGGCGTCTGTCCATCTGATTTCCAATTGATAGGTCAGTCATGCCTCGCCTCTTCAGTACTCTTGTACCCAAGTCACTACACATGGTGCGAAGCTCGTTCGGTATGCTTACGCTTGCATCCACTTTCTCAGATGGCAGATATTAACTACCTTCGCAAAGACACTCTACGGCAACTTGGCGAAACTGAAAAAAACGGTAGAGTCCACTTTTTTTAATTTTTACGCTTAATTAATGTTGTTAAACGATCCATTATGTACTTACATAGTGCTGCTTTTAACATGAAGTAAATCTATAAGACGTTTAGTCAATGCTCCAGCAGTCGCATTTATTGTCATCAGTATAAACTATTTATTTATACTGTAACTATACAAGAGTCGACTTTCGCCTTTCTTATGGCATCTTCAATTGTAGTATTACATATAGCAAAGATTCAAAAGTTCTTATACAGGGTGATTCAGTCAATTTCTGATCATTTCAGTACTATGATTTATTGACCCATTAATGTTTACAAACTTAACATTTCAGTATGATATTTTAGGCAGTTCGGAGTTTTTATTCCCGTGGAAAAGTCTTGATGATATGCTCAATGTGGCAACCACGAACGTTTTGAACTGCTCGCAGCCGAATGGTGAAGTTGTTCATAACTCTATCCAGGATTTCTGTCTGATTATCGCCTCTCTCTTCCGGTGTCTGTTAACTCCTGATAAACATGGATCTTATACAAGAACAGGTGTAAATCCTTTCTCCCAATTCGCCACGTCGTGGCATATGACAGCCCTTCTTCAATGGATAGGCGGCGAACAGATTTTTTGGTAGGGGAATCGACCAACCTTGTGCGAACATTTTCGACAACTTTGGCCGTTCGAACACGAGCTTCGCTCCCGCCTTTTTTCTTGGCTTTAACACATCCAGTGGCACGAAATTGCTTGACAAAATCCATGACTGCTTGCCTGCCTGGTGCGTCTCGACACTTATACTCCTTCCGGAACTTTCTTTGCACGGATACAGGTGATTTTGTCTCGAAATACCATTCGACAACCTTGCATTTCTGCTTTGTTGATAAAGCGGGCGCCATTTTTCAACAATACGATTTTTATGCAGTGCCGTTGCAACAATACAAACTCCAATTATTTAGAAATTCGATATGGCGCTCATATTCTTTCAATTGTTTATCCCTAATGCACGTCATTCGAGTGAAATGGTCAGAAATTGACTGAATCACCCTGTACAATTGTTATGAAAAAAACGTTATTTCTTTGTGTCGCAATTGTCATTGGTATATTTAATTTTTTATTTTTACAATGAAAATTCTTGTGATTATTTAGTCTTCGCGTAAACTTTTTATGCTTCTGTCTCTATATAATAAATATTGAATATTTCTTTCTTTCAGTAGTTGGCAAAACAACAGATTACTATCATTGTCTTCCATGTTATTTAATATTTTATTCGGGCAGTATTTGTTTATGATGAAAATTAACATGTTTTCTATTATTAATATTCCTTTCTTATCATTACTATTATAAACTAGAAGCTAACCCACCCGATTGTATAATCGGGAAATAACCCATTGTTAGATTTTTTCTTTGTTATGACATAGTCCACCGTCTTTATAATTAAGTTACATTTTGGCATGGCCATAAAAAAATAAACTACTGGACCAAAAGCTTTATACAAGAGAGCGTGGGAAGTTCATACCCACCAAAAAAAAAAAAAAATTGTTCAAAAGGTCACCACTAGCATGGAATGGCGCTCTATGCAATATTCGTATATGAAATTAGACACGAAGACACAGGTTAACAAGTCTTTAATCGTTAATAAAAGTAATTTTAGTCATGTAACAAATTTTAGTAACGACTAAAGACTTGTTAACCTGTGTCTTAGTGTCTAATTTCGTTTACGAATACTGCATAGAGCGCCATTCCATGCTGGTGGCCCCTCCGTGGGCACTACCTTGACGTGGTGGAGGGGCTTGAGTGCCTCGGTGACGCTAAGGGCTATGCTGGATCGGGTCACCCATGCCAGACAGGCCTTAGCAGAGAGGCCAGACTAAAAGTGTCCGGTCGGTTGTGGACCCTCCCGAAGGGACCGGTGCTCGCAATGGAGGCATGTTTTTAACATGGCCTCCATTACGACCAGTACGTCCACCTGCGTGTTTGCCGTGCGCAGCGACCCTACTTCTGGGGAAAGGGGGATCCTGGTGGTTGAGGGAAGGCTTTCCGGACCAACACACCACTTTGGCCCCTGCTTCTCGGAAGGATGGGTGGTCTGGATGAGCCCGTCCAGATCAATCGGCTGGTCGTCGCTCCTTGGAGCTTCGGCCATAGGGTTAGGCGCTGCCTATGTCCTCCTCGTATCCCTGGTGCCAATGTGCATCCCCTTGTTGGGCTCGGTGATGGGTGGGGAGCGAGGGGGATGAAAATTTCTCATACTTAATATGGGCAAAAATAAGCAAGTTAATCCAAAACCAAAGAACGATCGTGAAGAGAGAACGAGCCGCAGGCCTCCAAAGAATCCGAAGTTTTTGGAGATGAAATTAGCAAGTGGGGAGTCGTTTAAGACCATCTCCCCATTTCTAATTTCAAAAGAACTGAAACGGCTCGTTGGGGATATCAAACACGTAAAGAGACTGTTTAATGGCCAGCTATTGATCGAGGTGTTTAAGGATAAACAAGCTACCACCCTTTTATCCTTGAAAAGGTTTGTAGGGAAAGCCGTTTCGGTTTCTGCCCACGCAACCTTAAATTTATAAGAAAGGTGTTTTCACGTGCCAGGACTTGGAAGGAATGGGGGATGAGGAAATCATTGCCGAATTGGATGATCAATCTGTTGTTGACATTCGCCGGATCGCTCCAAGGAGGAATGGTGTTCCTCATCCTACTCATTCCTTCATTGTTACCTTTGAGGGATCAGTTTTGCCTGATACTATCTCTATCGGCTATATCCACTGTCACGTGAGACCCTTTATCCCCAACCCGTTGAGATGCTTCCAATGTCAGAAGTACGGCCACACGAGAACAAACTGCCATTTTATTGCTGTTTGTTGCATGTGCGGCCTGCCCGGACATGAGATGGAAGACTGTTCAACGAGTTCCGGTGTTGTAATTGTAAGGGAGCCCATTCTGCCCTTTCAAGAGACTGTCCTATTTGGCGGAAGGAAAAGAAAATCCAAGAGGTTCGTGTCCTTGGGGGTTTGTCTTTTCCCGAAGCACGTAGGCAGGTTGAACGGAATGAAGTCCGAAATTACGCATCTGTAGTTAAGATTCGTCCGTCTGTTGTGACAGTTGGTACCATGACAGATTTACGTATTGCAGATTTTTCCTGTGGAACTTCCACCCCCACAGAGCCATCTGCTAGCGTTAGTCGGACTTCGAATTCCATCATACAACCAGGAACTCCTCCAAAAACTTCGTAGAGAGAAGATGGGAAGAAACGCTCGTCAGAGGCGTCACCTTCCTCTGACCCCCTCCAAAAAGCGTGTAGTAGACACTATACCAAGTTCTCCAGTTTTGGGGGGAGGGCCAGACTTCCCTTTAAACGTACAGATATCTCCTATCGAGGAGATGGAGTTATCTCGGGAGTTTAATCCTACATCTTAAAACCTTTATCATAGCACTATTACAATGGAACCTTAATGGATTCTTTTGTAGCATAGAAGACCTAAAGCTCTTAGTCAATAAGTTCTCCTTCTCCTATTGGCTTTGCAAGAAACGTTCCTTTTGCCATCCCAGTCTCCTACCCTAAAAGGGTTTAATTTTATTAGGAAGGATTATACATCGGGAAATAAAGCCTGTGGTGGTGTTACCATCTTAGTCCAAAGATCTTTGCCTTTTACTACCATTAATTTAACATCTAATCTCCAGGCGGTAGCAGTTAGAGTCTTATTCAAAGATCTCTCACCTCTAACTGTATGCTCACTGTATCTACCTCCGGATCAATATACAGATGAAAATTATTTATCATCCTTGCGTTGTGAACTGCCAAGTCCCTTCCTTATTCTGGGTGATTTTAACGCCCATAATTCCATTTGGGGGTCTATAAAGCTCTCTGAAAGAGGATATATGATAGAGAAAGTTCTGAATGCTTTTAGCATCAATTTGTTAAACGATGGCTCTTCAACATTCCTTCACTCAGCCAACGGCTCTCTGTCATGCATCGATCTATCTATATCCTCTTCATCTTTCACACCTAATTTAGCCTGGAGCGTATTCTCAGATTTACATGGTAGTGATCATTTCCCGATCAGTATTTCCCTAAGTTCTTCTACTTTTTCCAACCCTCTACCACGTTGGAAATTGGATAAAGCAGACTGGCAGGACTTCCAATCCCATCTACAGTTTGAGAATAAAACACCCTTTCCATCTGTAGATGAGGCTATAGAGGATTTCACTTCCCGCATCCTCCATGCGGTGGAACAATCCATTCCTAAGTGTAGATCTTCTTCCACGAAAATTCCAGTGCCATGGTGGAATGAAGAATGTGCCCTAGCGGTTCGAGAACGTAAGCGAGCTCTCCGCATTTTTACCGCACAACCCACTCTTGAGAATCTTATTACTTATAAGAAAAAAAGGGCCAATTGTAAACTCATTATTTCCAATAATAAGAAACTCTGTTGGAGAGATTATATCTCCTCCATTAATAAAAACACTCCTCTTCAAACGGTATGGAACATGATTAGGAAAATAAATAGGAAAAGACTCCCGGATAAACTCCCTTCTCTCATTGAAAATGGTCATACATACTTTGACCCAAAGGAGGTAGCTAATATCCTCGGAAAGACATTTGCTGAGGTTTCACAGATAAAACATTACTCAGCCTCCTTTCAAAGGCAAAAACGTATCGAAGAATCGCATGCTATTTCGAAGAATATCCCGAAACCTCGAAAAATATAATCTCCCGTTTACATTACGGGAACTGCATTATGCCCTTCGTTGCTCCAGTGATTCTGCGCCAGGCCCAGATGGAATCTTATATGCTTTCTTGAAGCATCTACCGAGGGAAGCTTATGCTCACCTTCTCTCGTTATTTAACTACGTTTGGTCATTAGGAGAGATCCCAACTTTGTGGAGAGAAGCAATTGTTATTGCTATTCCAAAACCAAATAAAGACCACTCTTGTCCTTCAAACTATCGACCAATAGCACTAACTAGCTGCATGTGCAAAGTCCTGGAAAGGATGGTCTCTGTCCGACTTATGTGGTATCTGGAAAAAAACCACCTGTTGTCCAGATTTCAGTGCGGTTTCCGCAAATCCCGCTCAACTGATGATCACCTTCTTCGGTTGGAGCATGAGATTCATTTTGCACAGAGACATAAACAACATGTTGTAGGGGTGTTCTTCGATCTGGAAAAAGCCTATGATACAACTTGGAGGCATGGAATAGCAATACTTTTGCGGAAGTATGGTTTTATAGGACACCTTCCCTCTTTCCTGTGTAATTTCATGGCGAACAGAACATTCCGAGTTCGCGTTGGGTCAACGATCTCAGACCCTTTTACGCAGGATAATGGTGTCCCACAGGGAAGTGTGCTGAGTCCATTTCTTTTCCTCATTGCTATGAATGAGGCTTGTTCACAACTTCCATCCACTGTGAACTATTCCCTGTACGTTGACGATATTGCCATCTACTGTCGAGGGTCCTCAATGTTCTTTATTGAGCGTCAACTGCAACTGGCCATCAACAAGCTTGTAACCTGGAGCAACGAAGTAGGATTTAAATTTTTACCCCAAAAAACAAGGGCCGTTCACTTTTGTTTTTGAGAGGTCTCCATCCAGACCCAGACCTTACACTTTATGGATCCCCTATTTCAGTGGAATGAAGAAAGGGCTTGTTTGATTCACTAACACGGGGGAGAGCCACATAGAGGTGGTCATGCGAAAAGCAACTGACATGAGGTACACGCCCGCAACACGCAACGTCTGGCCTTGTGTTTTGTTTAGTGTCATAACGTAAGCTCCCTGGGAATTGTTTAAAGCGGAATGGGAAGTTGTTAGGAATAAGTCGGATTCGGCGTATAAAAACTCGCTCGCCTGGCCCACTTGCCATCAAAATTTCCGCTTCTATGATGTTACGTTGGAGAGAAGTAACTTTAAGCCTCCTACCATTACACAATTTTGGTAGGCTTAAATTTCGCAACAGAATAATAGAGGTGCCTTTTTTCAAATTAATTTTGTGTGACATGGAAGGATAGGTGCACTAAGGGAGTGTAAAAATTCAACTGGATAATTGGTAGAATCATCTTGCTCCATAACTCTATTAATTGAGATATGCTCTACATTCTCTTCCTCAACATGAGTAACGACGTCCGAGTTAATTCTTGCAGCTCGATCGTTTCCAGGTGTCAATATGGCTCTTTCACAAAGCCAAGAGTTTTCATGAGTTGTTGTTTACATTTGATCACCATAAACGGATGAAATGATGTATTGAAGTGAAAGTACATATCACCAGTCAAAACGATTTGACCATGTTCTTCCTGATATGTGCTCTAGCCAATTTTTAACAATAAATCAGAAAAATTCTGTGTAATTGTGTTGCTTCCTCTTCGCGTCCGCATGTCCACTGTGCAGTGCATCCGCGTGATGTGTCGCCACAGATTTGAACTCTTCAAGCATGCTCTTATCTCCTAACAAAGTGGCTGCTATTCCCGAAGAAGCCACAGCAAAACTTATTTTTCCTTGTGCTCGCAATTGTGCCAATAAGATTTTAGTGGCGAATGTTTTGCTGGTCCACCAGGTGCATCCAAAAGCAGAATTTCTCCCATATTATTGTTAACACTCTCACAAATGCATTCGAATACTGTGCGCTGTTCTTCCCTTAGATTTCGGACGCGTTTTGCAAGGTTTCCGCAAGTTCTGGTGGATTATAACTTACTTCCAGTGAGTATTCTCTGTTGATGGGTTCACCTTCTGCTAATGGTGCTGGCAAGCCGTACTGGGGGAGAGGATTTCCTCCTATAGACGTGACCAAATTTTGAATAGCCACCAAGCATTGATTAAGAGCACTAGTTACGCAATCTATCATTCAGTTCGCCTCCAATATTTTGTCCTATATTCCTATAAAAGTCTTCCGCCAGTTTATCTTGAAATTTTTGCCACAACACTGCAGCATCAGAAAGGGCACAAGATATCAGCAAAACGGCAAACAAATGACGCAAGCGATGTGGACTGTCACTAGCACATACTTCAGCGAGAGCATCATCCCAGTGATTGCCATCATCCAAGCATCGCTCTCGGCAAGCATCACGGTAAGTAGGATATTCGACCCCGTTAACGCAACGGTATGTAAAAGCAAGCGCAAGTTTAGATGAACAACATGCACTCTTCGAATAACATGCTCTTTAAATATGTCGAGCTCCCTTTTTTACAGCTCTGCTACGCCTTCTGCGATTGAAGACACCTCCCTGCTTGTCGTAAGTATTGTATGACGGAATTTCATCATAGTTCTCGCAAAATCATCGATTTCACAAAAACGAAAGTAAGCTAGCAAAGGTGTTTGTCTGGGGTTTTCTAACCGATCTGTAAAATTTTCAGGGTTAAAAAATATTCGTTGCCCTCCTTCAAAGTGAACATCGATATGAATCCCATGCGAGTGCCTTTCGTGAATAGGGAATCTTTGAAGAGCTTATGTATCGGGCCGACTGAAACCTTGTGAGTGTGTTCATTATTCAATGCAAACATTGCTTGTTTACTGATCTTGTTCACGTACTTTCAAATATATTTAATAGAATCAAAGCTTTTGCACATTTCAGCGTTGTAGCTTGAAATGTAGATAATATTGGCGAAGGGTACGACACATCTATTATCGAAAACAGTTTCGTTTTCTTGCTATAAACCCACTTTGATCAGGTGAGTGTCGAGGATAGGACGGGATGTACAGCTTCTTCCGCTTCGTTTGCTCTACCAGTGCTCTTGGATATCTATTAGAACACCGGCCGTCCTGCATGCAAGGAGAGTTTCTCTTTGATGCCCCGCAAGGACCGTAAACAATGTTGAGCAGTGTTGAGTTTTTTTTTCATGTTGGATCTGTGTTACGGTCCGGGAATTCAGCACTTATTAGCTTATCGACAACTTCGGACGTATTTTTTTTCCAGCCACAGGAAGATATATGCGTGAGGCAGACCTCGATTTTGCCAATCAACGCTTTACATGAAGCACAAAGCTGAATCAAAAACGCTTCTTTTTAGCACATTTTCGTAAAAAAGTGCTTATGTGATCGGTTTGTCCAGCTGTCCGTTCGTCCTTCCGTCCGTCTGTAGACACAATTCCCACAATTCATTGCGTTGCAAAAGAAACAGTGCAAGAAACGTGTCACGGAATTCGAATTCCATCGCGAATTCCGATGACGCAAGAACTCGCTTTCATTCTCGGATATTCTATCATTCCGGGAGGAAAGCGAGGCGATGTCATCAGCATTATCAGCGACATCAACACGCACGGGCCAGTCAGCAAACAAGGAGAAATTCGAGCGCGGCGTACGAGAGGAAGACGACGGAGAAAAGAAATCGCTCGAGAGAAACCAATAAGGGAGGCGACCAAAAATGCGAGCTCCCCGAGAGAACGGCCAACAGCGATATATATTGTTTTTGCATCGTCGCGACGGAGACTGCTCCAAGGCAGCGGTTTACGCAGTTGGAGAAAGCCACGCCGGGCAGCAAAGCCAAGAAGGCGGAGGTTTACGAGCCAAGGCACGTGGAAAGCAGGCGGAACAACTCGTCGTCGCAGTCCTGGATTGAAGGCCCTGCAAATGGTGTCCCGAGGACGATAGCGGACTAGAGCTTTACATTAGTAAGTGCTAATTTCCTTGCGGGCATTAATACCAGCCTAATTAGAGCGGCGTTTACAGAGCTATCATGAAAGGTCTCTGGCCGTTTAGCCTACGGGCCTATTTAAGCCACCAGTTAGGTTTCGCTGTATTACAAATTGAACGTAATTTTATTTATGTGAAGGACATAATGCAGCTATCCATCTCTTTTAATGTTCATTGATAGTGCTAAGCTTTTAAATGGAAAGAAATTGTTCTTTAAACGACGACAGCGTTATTTGAGCGTTCGTGGCTGTTAAAGTGTTATTGGTTTTTCCATAAAAGTTTATGTAGTTAGATATTACGTTTTATTAATTGCCATTATTTATTCTAAATTGTAGAGCCCATGTGTCTTTACATTTAGCTTCATTTAAGAACTATTTTGGACTCACATTTGAAGACCTTTAAATCGTGTTACGTCAAGCGGTCAATGACACCCATTTATGAAGTAATTCTCTCGTTACTCTTGTTTTTGTATTAGAATGTGTTTGTTACCGGACTTGGACATTATAAGACTGAATTATCACGTTCTAGTGGACTTTAATGCGTATTATATTTACCTTGTGAAGGTGTTCCTAAGTAATCGTTCAACACGCATGACAAATGGTAACGCGTTTGACTCGGATTTGTAGTTCTCTTAGTGTATAGTGCCTTTGTTTTCTCAACAAGCATTTTGTTTAATGTTTGATATATTGTGTAGCTTTTTGATTTCGCAATTTATTTATTGTTGCTAGTAGTTGGAGTTTTTGTTAAATTACGTTGTAAAGTGATTTTAATAATAAGGTTATATGCGCATTAAGAGTTTGTGATTTAGTTACTCATTTGATTTTTAGAATGGATTGAAGTTGTTTATATCCAATGTGTTAATAGCCATCGTGTGCTTAGGGTTTAAGTATTTGTTGGCGGATAACAATGTTCAATATTTATATATGAAGTTATGGACAAGATGTTTATACCTTATAGTTATTAAGGGTTATTGACTTTATTATTTTATACCAGTTCTATTATTGGAATACTATACCAAGTAGTTAAATGCATACTTCTTCTTCTTCTTCTTCTTCTTCTTCTTCTCCTCACAGCCTTCATCTCCAGGAAGTAAGGAGACTAGCTGATCAGAAATTATACGATATACAACGATATTTATACAGAAATTGCACTTTTATTTCTTCAATATGCATACCATATATAGTAGAATACGCTTTTATACATAGGATCATCAATATAAGGGGACAAACACAAACAACCAAGCCCGTGGTGGGACTCGAACCCACGACCCAGTGGCTCAGAAGTCAGCGTGTTAGCCACTTTGCGACTAATTGCATACTTTTAATTATTGATTTTCTAGATTGTAATTTACTTTAATTCATTTGATTTACACTAAGTTAGCAAAACACATGGTTTAGTTACTTAATATCTGGTCGGGCCACCTCGGCCCTGTGGAGTGCAGAAATACGGCGTGATAGTGAGTCTGCAAGTCCCTGGTACACTTCTGGAGGCAGTTGACACCAGATAGTCTGCAGAGCCGAAGATAGTTGCTGTCCGTTCGTGGGCGGATGATCCAGTGCCCGGAGCCTGACTTCATCAGCATCCCAGATATGCTCGATGGGATTCATGTCAGGGCTCCGCACTGGCCAGCTCAGTCGTTGGACCTCTCCTGCATGCTCCTCGAACCATTCGCGGACGACATTGGAGCGATGTGGTGGAGCACTGTCATCTTGAAAGACTGCTACGTCGTCAGGGTGTTGAAATGTCAAAAACGGGTGCAGATGGTCTCCGATGAGTTGACGATACCGTGGACCATTCAACGTTTGGTCCAGGATAACCAGAGGGCCCAATTCAAACCAGGAAAATGCACCCCAGACCATCACTGACGCCCCACCACCCTGCACCACCACCTGTTGGCATGCGGGATCCATCGTTTCGTGAGGTCTGCGCCACACACGGTGCCTACCATCAGCGTGGTACAGTTGATATCGTGACTCATCTGACCATATGACGTTACGCCACTGTTGCAGAGTCCAGCCAAGATGGTTGGTGGCAAATGCACACCGGAGTGTCCGATGACGCTGGGTAAGCATTGGCACCCGTGTAGGGCGACGGCTGCCAAACCCGAGGGCATGCAGATTCCGACGGATTGTCCACCGAGAGACGTTTCTAGTGCGGCCAGTATTGAACTGGTCTGTGATTTGCTGCACTGTTGTGCTCCTGTCTCTCTGAATCATTCGTCCCAGGTGTCGCCGGTCACGATCATTCAGGGCAGCTGGGCGCCCGGTATGGTGCCTGTTGTGGACTGTGATACCTTCATCCAGCCATTCCCGATACATCCTGGAGACAGTTGAGCGGGGAAAGCCAAATTCCTGCACCACTGCCGAAATGGAACATCCCATGCGTAGGGCACCGAATATCATACCCCGTTCAAAAGACGTCAACTCGCGACGACCTGCCATTTCTGATTAATCACTTATCCAAGCTCTTCCCACAACGTCTAATGGTCCATTCCCAGAATCCGTTACCCCTGTGAATTCGTGAGCCATGCCCATCAATCAATGTGCTTGCTATCCCATGAGTTTTGCTAACTCAGTGTACATTAAGCAATCTTTACTTTCCATATTCAGTCCGAGTGCTGTTGCATGTTTTCTATTTCCACTGCGTATACTCTCATCTTTACTAATATTTACATGTGACAAAACGAATTATCCTCGCATTCGGGAAAACGTGTGTTGCGAACATGGGTTCGGCTCTGCGCGTGCTCTAAACATTAATGAGATGGTGCGCGTGCAGGATGCCCGTGTTTGACGGTTATTGAAAGGGTAGATCGGTCTCTAAATTAAGAGCATTTTTTTATTCCTAGGGAGCTTAGTATTTATTACGATAACTCGAAAACGACTTAACTTTTTCACAGTCTGTTTTCACCAATCCATTAATATGGGACACAGTACGAACAAGTACTAACGTGAAATGGCCGGAATAGGTACGTGCTCTAATGGCACGTGCTTTAATGGTACCATTATGATACCCCCTTAAACATTTCCTGTGACAAGATATGGCATGTATTATATCAAACAAATTGTCACAGCATATCATGAACGAATATGTAAGAGTAACGAGTGATTGCAGATATTGGTCTAATGGCACGTGTACGTGCAAGGATGTCTCATGAATGAATATAACGCGTAAATAATGATAGTGTGAAATATTTAGTAGTACGCGTTTTAATGGTACAAAATGGTACCATTGGAACTTCCAATGCTAAGATACGTCATGTAATATATCAAACAACTCGTAACAACGTGCCTTGAGTGAATATCACGTGTAAATAATGATAAGTGTATTGGTTTAGTAGCACGTGCCCTAATAGTGCCATTTGATACCATATGGTACCGTTAGAACTTTCAATGCTAACATATGGCATGTAATACTGTATATCAGACAACTCGTAACAATGTGTCTTGAGTAATATCACGTGTAAATAATGATAATGGTATGGTTTAGTAGCACGTGCCCTAATGGTTTCATGTGATGCAGTATGGTACCATTGGAACTTTCAATGCTAAAATATGGCATGCAATATATCAAACAACTCGTAACAACGTGTCATGAGTGAATATAATGAATAAATAATGATAATGGTTATTTGTGTAGTAGCACGTGCCCTAATGGTACAATATAGTATTGTTAGAACTTTCAATGCTAAGATTTGGCGTGTAATGTATCAACTAACCCATTACGAGTTATTACATCTATTGATATCCATAGCTTATTTGAATCAAGAGCATCATGCTGTTAGGCTTAATGGTATCATATTATATCATATGGTATCATATGGTATCATATTGCTAATTAACAATAGTTAATCGCTTTCTTCAATAGTAGATGATAACGTAGAAACACTTTCGTAATATAATATGAAAAAATAATAGATGCTTACACATAACGCTTCAGCAATTGAGGCTCATTTTGTTTAATATTATATGAGAATTCTTACAAATTAAAGAACTTTTATTTTTTAAATATATGAGGAATAACTTCACTCTCCATTTACCTTTCAGTTCTTCAAGTTTATTCACTTAAATTCTCTCTATACATTCGCTTATTTAAATAGTAACTTACAATTAAATTTTCATATTTATTCATTTACTCTCAAGTGTTTTAAAATGTTGGTTAATTCTATATATCCATGTACGATGCTATAACACGAAAATGTGCTTTTTTTTATCTGCTTTGGCGGTAAAATCATTCTTGTTTTGTAATCACGTTGATCAGCAACTTCAATTTCAAGTAGAAAACTCTGGCTATTATATCACGTCGATCACACGACGCTTGTGTTGCAAAAATTTCTTGAGTGATTTCGTTCCACTTTGGATTTGTTGAGAATAAAATAAAAAGATCAGGCCTTCCGTATTTTCGGACATAACAGAAAGCGTCCTTCGTACACTCGCGCATATAGCGTGGGCCGTCGTTAAAACTGGATGCAAGGAACACTAATTAGCCTACGTTTTCCGTGTTGTCATCCTGTCGCCATGCATCCCGCAAGTGCACGTAATTTGCAGCGCGTAATCTTCCCTGGTTGGTGCGTATGTACACAAAGCGCTTGTCCTCGATTTTGTCGTACTTATCGATGAAAAATTAGTTAAGGCATCGTTATCCAACGATAAAAGGGGTTTAGCATCAAAACGTTACGAGCAGTAGCGGCTCGTGACTATAATAAGTGGAGGGGCACAAATACAAAATTTCAGGTTCTTAGGCCTTTTCGTACAAAAGCTAAAGCTTGATTTGTACTTGGAGCCTCGCGGCTCCTGCAGAGGCCTCAGAGGACTATAGCAATTTTAGTGTGTAATAGCTAAAATTTTAAGCAACACATTATATATATAAAACATTTCAGGTTTCTGAATTTCTGGTTTTAAATTTATAGCTTGATTTGAGATTGAGGCCGCAACTCCCCTGCCAAGAGACTTATAGAATTTTTAATATAGATTAGCTAAGTTTTTAAATACCACACTATGATTAAACAAAATTTCAGGACCGTAGGCTTTTCCGTTCAAATTTTATAGCTTCAATTGTATTTTCGGCCGCCAGGGGCCCCGATGCCAATACCAGTCTCCTTGTGTATTGTCTATAATTTTTAAATAACGCACTGTAAAAATATAAAACTTCAAGTTCTTAGGACTTTTTATTATTTAAATGTTAGAGGTTATTGGTGATTTGGGCTTCAGGGCCCCTGTGGAGACCTAAGAGCTTTATACCAGTTTTTCATGTATATTAGCTAATTTTTTTAGTAAATTACTATAAGTATACAAATTTTCAGATTTCTAAGCCTTTTCGTTCAAACATTATAGCTGTGTTTGTGTTTAGGGCCCCAGCCATGGCCCTAGACGACTATATATATGTATAAGAGCTAAAATTTTAAGTAACACACCATATATATGCAAGAATTCAGGTTTCTGGACTTCTGGTTCGAAAGTTATAGCTTGATTTGTGACTGAGGGCTCAGGACATCTGTCGAGATTTGGGCTTCAGGGCCCAAAGTTTGTGTTTATAGTATGCAACCGCTTAATAGTACGGTTTATAGTGTTTAATGTGAGGTGTTGATTTAAATGAAATATTCCTTCTCCACCATGGCTGATCTAAAGTGAATATTGTGTGTAGTGTTTGCGCTCCTAAAATTTCTTTCCAAATTAATAAAGAGCTAGTTGCTCTATTAAATGTGATTTTGATAAGCTCCAGCAGAGTGGTGCTATCTATTATTGTTTTGTGTGGCGATATAGTGCTTCCGACATAATTAAGAATATTGTCAAGCGGATGCCATATCCCAATGCGACAAAGCAAAGTGCTGATGCAATGTTAAGTTTATTTCCACAGTCCTGCTATTGATCCGATACTGTAGTGTTTAGTATTAAGCGTCAATAAAGTCAGTGTTAAAAATTTTAATCAGTGCGTATCCCCCCTTTATTTTTGTCTCTAACACAAAACCGTTTCCACTGCACGTGACAGTGTTCTTTAAAACGGGTGTTTATCTCTCTGTATGTTTTTCCTATGTACCATTTTTTGCAATCGGTGCATTCAATTCCGTCTACTCTACTATACATCTTTTCGTAGTGTTCGTTTTTGCTTTCTAAAAAACTAATTAGTCTGTTCATTGGTTTATATACTCCTTCTGCCCGTTTCTTCTCTAGAATCTTTTTGATCTGGTAACTCTTATACGAGGGCTGTAAATTAAACAGTGGCAACTTAACCTTGAAACTCGCAGAAGGGCAGGCATGCGCAAATAGGATATGGGAGCGGTGAGGTGGCGCTGTTTTCGATGTGTAGAGTGCAAAAAACAGTCGATCTGCTTATAGAAGGGTAGTTGTTGTATGGCGTTAAAGTGAGGAGTTTCGTTTCCATCGCTCTAAAGCATGTTTTCAAAAGATGATCAGCGGTCGTGGCTTAAAATCGAGTGCCCGTGGCAAAAGTGCAACAGAATGCTATCGAGGATTAGTGGAAGCCTGTGGCACAAATGCTTTACCATACCGGACAGTAGCACGATGGGTTCAAGCATTTCGTTAGGATCGGAATGAGACTGCGGATTTGCAACGCACAGGTCGGCCCTCCATTCCTCAAGAGCAGATTGACATCCTGAGCGGTCTCCTTATCATAGACCGCCGATGGGCTGTCCGAGAATTATCCTTAGAGGTTGGTCTGAGTCATCAAACGGTGTGGTGCATAATGAAGAAATCTCTCAACATGAGGAAAATTGCTTCCCGCTGGGTTCCACATCGACTAACCGAAGTACAGAAATGGCACCGGTATGCACTGGCTGGCACCCACTTGGAGAGATACTGCAATGAAGTAGACGCATTTCTGCAGCGTATTGTCGCCATTGATTTGACATGGGCACGAGCCTATGAGCCTGAATTAAAGCGTCAATCAAATGAATGGCGTCACCAAGGTTCGCCACGTCCACAGAAATTTCGACAGGAACCCAGTCGGATGAAAGTTATGCTGATTGTGGCATACGATTGGGACGGTGTGATTCTTTCACATGCTGTACTTGAAGGACAAACTGTCAACGCAGATTACTATTGCCGATTTCTACAGCACCATCTGCGTCCGGCTATGCGGCGCAAACGTCCACGTTTATTGCACAACAATCTCCCTATCGTGTTGCATGACAACGCTCGTTGCCATGTCGCAAACAAAGTCACTCTCCTATTGCGACGGTGGCAGTGGGAAATCCTGGAACACTCTCCCTACTCACCCGACATAAGTCTTTGTGACTTCGATCTGTTTCTGCAGTAGGGCGCTCGATCGCTCACATCAACAATCAACACCATGCCACTGGTCTACAACGGCTTCCCGACATTTGGCAAAAGGTTATAAGCTTTGCTGGTAATTACATAGAAGAAATGTAATGCAATTGTACTTGTAAGTTCATTAAAAATTGATTTATACCTATGTTGCCATTACTTAATTTACAGCCCTCGTATTTCCGCAAACTATTTTGCTTTTGTCAAATTTTTCTCTTTAGAGGTCTAATCAATAGGGCAACAACATACCCACTAAGTATAACAAAAAAGAAAAAAAAATGGAAACAATAAAAACTATAGGAATAGGGAACGGGTACCAAGAAAGAGAAATGAATAAAATTTTTGTTTTAGCTACAGAATGTAAAAATAAAGAACAACATTTAAAAAAAGAAAAAAATTGACAAAAGCAAAATAGTTTGCATCTCAGTTTACGGAAATATAAGAGTTACCGGATCAAAAAGATTCTAGAGAAGAAAGGGTCGAAAGGAGTATTTAAACCATTGAATAGACTAATTGGTTTTTTAGAAAGCAAAAACGAACACTACGAGAAGATGTATAGTGGAGTATACGGAATTGAATGTACCGATTGCAAAAAATGATACATAGAAAAAACATACAGAGACATAAACACCCGTTTTAAAGAACACGTTTATTATATAAAAACTGGAATGAAAAATTCAAAATTTTCAGAGCATATGATACATACGAAACACAGGCAAAAGGGAAGATATATGTAAAATCATTTATAATAGTAATGATAATAAAGGAATGTTAATAATAGAAAACATGTTAAATTTCATCATGAACAAATACTACCCCCAAAAAATATTAAAAAACATGGAAGACAATGATAGTAATCTGTTGTTTAACCAATTACTGAAAGAAAGAAATATTCAAAATTTAATATATAGCATAAAAAGTATACGCGAAGACTAAATAATAAAAAAAATTTTATTGTAAAAATAAAAAATTAAATATACCAATGACAACTGCGACACAAAGAAATAACGTTGTTTCTCATAACAATTGTGTAAGAACTTTTGAATCTTCGATAAATGTAAAATTACAACTGAAGATGCCATAAGAAAGGCGAAAGTCGACTCTTGTACAGTTATAGTATGAATAAATAATTTATGCTTATGACAACAAATGCGAGTGCTGGAGCATTGACTAAACGTCTCATAGATTTATTTCATTAATGTTGTTATTTGATTGTTTATATATTTTAAAGCCAGTTACTGGGACAGGCGTTTTCACACCAGTAACTGTTTGACACCTCAACCACAGAAGGAAAAATGTGGCCTTTTTGCGGGCGGCGAGTACAAGATGGAGAACTGTACTCACAAACACCTCGTGCTGTGCGTAGTCCCATATGATAATCACCAGTGCCGCTGTAACCCTCCTTATACGGGAGTCACTTGCCTCGAGAAAGAGCCTGACGTCTCACAGGCAGGTAAAAGGGGTTCTCAATTGATATGCACGGCTTGTTTTCAGTAAAAGTCTCTGAAAGCTGGTCTTCGTGCATTTAGAATGTTTTTGCCCTTTAGTAAATAGGTTTAGAACTTTAATGAGCGTTTTCTTCAACAGTGTCTTTCATCCCCCCGAATACTCTCGAGTGTGTATCTGCATCAAAATTTCTGATGGTGGAATTTGCTTCCTTTCGTAATTCGTCATGTTCTAAACAATCAGCACTGTATCCACTCACCACGTCCAGGTTGAAAACTAAACGTGAATATCTATTTAATTAATCTGTTTTATTGTCAAAAAATTTTGAGATCTTGGTTGATTTTATTGTTGCAGATTCCAGGGATTTTCAAAAGGTTCCATTCCGACTGGAAATTGTTCCTCTGCATATGAAGTGAGACTCCGTTGCTACGATGGTAAGACAATATTTTTATATTGGATATGGTTTATTCGAATCTTGACCAATAATCGAAGTGATGCCTATAAGAAACATGCAAGAAAAACAGACACACAATTTCTGCAATAACAACGTAACTGATAAAAAGAAATAAGTTTCATTTTGCTGAAATTGTGGATGAAGTTGATCACTTAAATTTTATCTCAATACACTACAGAGAAGCACGAGATCCCAATTTGGGAAAGTTTATTCACCGATTTAATTATTGGTTGTGGATCCGTGAGGTTGTCGAGTTTCTTTGTGTAATTGCGCATCGAATTAGCAACGAGATTAGTGTCGGACCGAAAGCATATTTTACCTTTCGGCCGAATCCGAAATTTCAGCTATTAACTTCCTTCGGCCGAAAAAACGAACTTATTTAGATATTGAGATGCGATATATAATATTGCTTATATAGAAATAGAACGGCATATAATATAAGCCCATAATTATGAAAGTGGTCTAAGTCGAAATTTTAAAAAAATGAGTTTATCAGTTATTTCACACCACATTATTTTAAACTAAATTAATTCAATGTAATTTTTACGATATTGTCAAAAATGAACCATTAGATAGTGGGTTGTAATTTCAACATTATATGGAATTCGCTTAATGTTAATTATGAAAGTGGTCTAAGTAAAAAATTTAAAGAAATTATATAAACATGACCTTAAAATGGCACGTGGTTCTCTTTGGCGCTTTTTTGAACTACACAATAAGCCGACAATTGACAATCAAACAATAACAGAAACAACAATACTTTCCGGTCTACCAAACGCCCCTCCAGTTTTTCAGGAACATTTCAAGAATCTTAAAAACTCAATGATAAAAGCGTAAAAAGATAAAAATGTTTCTGAAAATAATTAATATTCATAAATTATTTCAATAAAACTCGTAGTTTTTTACTGCTTTAAGTCTTTTATAGGAAATTCAGTTAATTTTGAAAATGGTCTAAGTCAATTCAAACTTTAAAAACAACATTTTCGTATGAAATTCACACAAAATTTCCTATCATAATAAGGATCAATTAATCAAGACTAATAAAATTCTAAATTAAAATGTTGCATAATATAAAAATATTTTTTAATTTTTTCAAATGCAAATCATTAAATATCTCGAAACAAGAAATATATGACTTAGACCATTTTCATTATTATGGGCACATATTTAAACTTGTAAATAGCCTTCATATTCATAGTAAATGACTTCATGTTCATAACGTTTGAGAATATTATGAATAAGTTGTTAGTCATACGTTTTAAGTCTTAGCTGTGGTTGACTGAATGAATTAGGCCTAATCAACGATTAAACAAACTAACAAAACAAGTTAGAGAAATTGGAGGTTAGTTAGAGTAGGTATTAACATGTTACATAGATACTTACTCAGTTTGTCACATCAGTAGACTATGGTGGAGAGCTGTTGTTTTGTATTATTGCTCAGTCTCCGACACACTTTGAGCACGTGATCGTGAAGACGAAGACACGTGCAAAACTTTCGGTTAGTACCGAAAGATGCAACCGACTGTCAGCCGAAACCGAAATTTGGCCGAATATCAAAAAAAGGCCGAAAGTACCGAAAACCGAAAGAAAAACCGATTATTAGTTCGGACTCTAAACGAGATAGCCTGAAATTTTTGCATGACTTATGTGGCACTTAATGGCGAAGAAATTAACTATTCATATTGTGTTACCGTTTTATGTTCTTGAATTTTTTTTACTTAAAAAGTTATATGCTGTATTGACCACACGATTAATTGGGGTTTATACATGTATCAGGGCATTATTTCGTTTATTACACAGCAATGCTTCATTTCTTCCGTGAACAAAATATTGCATTTGCCATAATTGGAATATGAACTTAAGTCTTCAGTATGTTTTCCGGAATTAATATTTCAACCACACTAAACTAGGCTTATTCGCCGTTGTTGCTAACAGATGTTTAAGCATTAACTCAAAAGGTTGGAAAACTAAGTCTACTGGGTCATTAATCCCAGTTCTTAATTATTAATTTCTTATTGTCACGGATAGAAATGTTTAAGCAGTGGAACGAGTACAAACTGAGATAAAATACAGGACAGTTTTATACTTACTGAAAAATGTTTATTCTGAAATTAGGAGATAAAAGTTAAGTTACCCTCTAACACGAGGGTAACGGAGGGTGCATAAATAAAATTTCAAAAAAATAAAATAAACAAAAATCTGTTTAACTAAAGAAAAATTAGTCGTAGCGAACTCGATACTCAAAGATTAAGTTACTGACAACACAAGTTATCACAACGATTTCTTCTTTTTAAATAAAGCAATACAGGGTGGTCCATAAGTCTGTCCCCCCCTTTTACTTTTTGAACCGAAGCAGATATGTCAATTTTGATGAATCCAATGAATAGGAAGTTGTGGATGGCTCATCTCATGGTGCACTTTTCATCATCCCAAATATGCAAATTAGGACACATTCAAAATTTATCTCAAAAACCGTAAGGGATAGAGAAAAAACCCAATTGCAAACTTGTTCATCATAAAAAAACAAACAAAACAAAAAAAAGTCATGTATGTACGGGTGCACCTGATCCGCTATGATTGACAGATAGCCACAGGCATTCAAATTGCCCACTAGACGAATCAGTGGACCTAACTGCTCCCAATAGAAGATCCCCCACACATTCACACTACCCCCAGTAGCCTATTTCCGGCCTACAATTACCTCCTGCAGTATCTTTTCATGGCGTTCACGACGCACTCGCCATCGCCCGTCAATCTTATGGAGCAAAAACCATGAGTCGTCGGAGAAGGCGACCTTAGTCCACTCGTTTGTGGTCCAATGGCGGTGCTCACGTGCAAAGTCTAGGCGTATTTGACGATGACCCCTGGTCAACATGGGTGCAGCAACCATGCGTCGACTGTTCAGGCCCATCCGTAGCAGGGTGCGTTTAACGGTCATGTCGGATACACGTCTGTTGGCACCACTATTGAATATGGTGGTCAGTTGATGGACTGTGGCTCTCCTGTCACCTTTTACGAGTCGTCGTAGGTGCCGCTAACCATGTTGGTCGATGGCTCGTGACCCTTTACAGTGATGGCGTTGGGACGCAATTTCTGTCCCTGTTGTCCACTCTTTGTACACCTTCACTACAGCGGACTATGAACAGTTCACAAATCGTGCCGTTTCGGAGCTGGTGCCACCTTTGCTGCGATAGCCTATTCTCATCCCTATTTGAATGCCCGTTAAATCCGGACGTTTACCCATCTTGAGGCTCGTGCACCTGCCGTTTGATGCACCAGCTTTTGCTATGTGTAATCGTTGTTGGGGCGTGCCTTGAAGGAGTGCTGGTCATAATTCATTGATATAACAGTGTTGATGGATTCGAATTGAGGACACAAATTAATTATTCTGTATAGATACATGCAAATTATCTTATAAAATTCCACGGAATACACAATTATAAATATAATTTTTAGGATCATGGAGAATATTTTTCCGTGCTTGGAACACGACCTGAACTGAAATCTAATAGTCTGCTTTGTTTACCCGAGGCATGTAAACAAAGCTGAGTGAACAACTGTTGTCAGCTCCGCTTCCGCAGTGGCACGCCAGGCCAACAACTCCTATAGAGAAGGCCTGCGGACAAAAGTGTATACATCATCAAGCGGCTATTGTTAATCGTATTTCTACCAATAATAAGGCCTAAATTTGGCCGCTTGATGATGATGTAAAAATGTATACACCTTTTGTCTGCAGGCCTTCTCTCTAGAAGGTGTTGGCCAGACCAACATTCTCTGGCGTCTCCAGTTCGCTAAAACACCACGCCCGTTTCTCGGTCGTGAATTACCTCATAGAATTGCTGTGGCCCAACGAAGGCTGGATCCTCGTAGTTACGGTTGCGAATCCCTTCACGCTGCTGTTTATGAGTCCAACTATATATCACACAAATTCTGTCTCGGTCCAACAGTTTCAGCAATGCCTCCGAGAAGCCCCACCAGTGCAATCGCTATTCGTTTGGGGAAACGGTTGGGGGCAGCGAATGTCTTTACCCAGGAGGAGAAACGGTTAAAGCTACAACGGGATGGGTGCTGTCAATCGGCACTTGGAATGTATTCTCCATGACAGGAAAGGAATCAGATTTAGTGGAGGAAGCCAAACGATATCGAATGGATATCATAGGTATTACCTCTACGAAACGTCTGGGTTTTGGAACTGTGGACCTAGAAGAAGGGTGGAAGCTCTTCTACTCAGGTGTCGATCCTAACATGACTGCCCAGGCGGGAGTGGGGATATTCACAAGTCCCCGGCTAGCAGATTATGTTGCAGATTAGACCCCCTTAGGTGGAAGACTGTGTTTCCTGAGGCTTCAGATAGGGAAACGGTCTCTCTCTCTCTCTATTCGTTGCATATGCTCCGAATGCAGTCACAGAGTACAAACTTTTTCTAGATGATGTTGATGCTGCTCTTAGCAGGAGAGGGAGCGCAGATTCTGTCATCCTGGTGGGCGACTTCAATGCACACGTAGGGGCTGATGACCAAACATGGAAAGACGTGATTGGGAGGAATGGTGACCCAGATTTAAATGCGAATCGGAGGTGCTTGTTGGATCTCTGTTGCAACAATGGACTTTCCATCACAAACAACTTCCAGCACAGAGATGTCCATAAGTATACCTGGTACTGGGATGCAATGGACCAGAAGTCACTGATTGATTTTGTAATCGTATCAGCCGACTTATTCCGTTCAGTGTTGGATACTCGTGTGAGAACAGGGGCAGAACTATCAACTGATCACCACCTCGTTGTGTGCACTTTGCGGTTCTCTGAATCCATGCCAATCAAGCGAAATACTAGGTTCAGACAGACTTGGCGCATCTAATGGGAGGCATTGGAGGATAGAGCTGTGAGGAAGACCTTTGCAGATAACATATCTCCAAGTTTTAAAGAACTACCCAGTGATCGTGGTACTGTTGAAGAGGAGTGGCAGTTGTTTAAAACTGATGTGATTATTTTGGTTTCATTGTGCTGTGGTCGTAAGTGGCTGAGTGTGGCGCAGGGCGGTGAGAAGAGGACTGCATGGTGGAACGGTGAAATCCAAGAAGCTGTCAAGGCAAAGCAGGAAGCCTATTTGCCTATGGTTTGCAAATAAGTCACCTTTTGCAAAAAGCAGCAGCAAAGACAGTATCAACAGCTAAAGCCAAGGCCTGGGAGAAGTTCGGGGAGAAATTGAAGGCAGACTATGGTTCGGCAAACAAGGTATTCTGGCAGACCGTGCGCCGCCTCCGTGGAAAAAAGTCTCTTTCATCACAAACTATTCAGAGTGCAGAAGGGAGGCTTCTGAAAACGGAGGAGAGCATGCTGCATAGGTGGAGGGAATACTTTGCATCTCTTCTTAATCTGGTGACAGCAACAACTGAGGCACATGAGATGCACCTTAGAGCGGATAATAGTCACTGTTTTATCACCAAAGCAGAAGTCAGAAGGTCATTTAAGTCTCTGAAGACTGGCAAAACTTAAGGTGATGATGAAATCCGGTCCGAGATGTTAAAGGCCTTAAATCAGGATGGTATCCTGTGTCTGACTTGAGTATGTCAGGTTGCTTCGATATCTGGCCAGGCCCCTAAACAATGGCAGACAGGAATTGTGATCCATATCTTCAAAAAGGGAGAGATTGCAACAACTATCGAGGCATCTCTTTGCTCAGCTTTCCTGGGAAAGTGTACGCTGGGTGTCTGGAGAAGAAAGGTCGGGATAGTCGACTCCAAACTGTCGGGGGAGCATTGTGGTTTCCGACCTGGCCGAAGCACGACGGATCGCATCTTTGCTCTATGGCAAATCTTTGAGAAATCCTGGGAGTATGCAAAAAAGGTCTACGCTTGCTTTATGGAACTCGAAAAAGCATATGACTAGAGTCCCTCGGGAAAAGCTCTGGCTAGTGTTGCAAGAGTATGGAGTGGATGGGCAATTACTGGTTGCTATTATTTCTCTGTACGAAAGCTCTGAGATGTGTGTCCACATAAATGACATTAAGTCAAGATCGTTTACCGTGGGTGTTGGACTCCGCTAAGGGTGCGTACTGTCGCCCCGTTATGTTTATGGACTGGATAGACAGGAGCAGCCGAGGTGATGAGCGTGTTTGTGTGGGCAACTGCCTGGTGGAGATGTTGCTATTTGCTGACGACCTTCTCCTCCTTGGGTCTTCTCGCATAAACCTTCAGCATGCACTAGACCGGTTTGCAGCCAAATGTGAAGAAGCTGGGATGAAGATCCCTGTGGCTAAAACTGAGGTTCTAGTCCTTTCAAGATAGCCTGCTCAGTGCGCTCTCCATGTTAGGCGAGCCTCATCAAGACCAGTGGAGAAATTCAAGTATCTCGGGATTGCAATCACAAGTGATAGACGGCAGGAGTAAGAATTGGATGCTCGGATCAGTGCAGCACACTGTGTCAGACGTGAACTGTGACGGGTAACAAAGCCAAGCTCTCCGTCTTCAAAACTATCTTTGTCCACATGTCCCTATGATCATGAGGCTTGTGTAATGACCGAAAGAGTGCGATCACGGGTACAAGCGGACGAAATGAGATTTCTGAGGGGTGTTGCAGGAATTACCCTACTAGATAGAGTGCACAGCAGCACCATAAGGGAGGCTAGGTGTTGAGTCGTTACTTTTCCGCATTGAGAGATCTCAGTTGTGCTTGTATGGCCACGTGACGCGGATGCCGCAAACTAATCTTCCTAGGCAGTTGTTATTTTCCGAGCTGGTGGGTAAGAGACCGAGGGGTCAGCCTAGAACTAGGTAGCTAGACTACAAGGAGAATCTGGGTTCGAGTCGCTTGTATATTACTAGGGAGGACATGCGCCTGATGGCGGAAGATCGCGATCACTGGAGATCCTCCATAGGGCTACTACCTCCGCGAACCTAACGGATAAACAAGTTTGAAAAGCAAGCAAGTAAGTAAGAATTTTTGACGTAGAATGTGTCTTACGTTTCGAGACTAGGATGCCACGCTTAAATCGTGAATGTCACGAAAAGTGTTGATCACGAAAACTCTAATAACTTGAAAACTATTAATGATAGAAGAATGTTCTATATCGCATTCGATAGAGTATAGAACAAAGCATGTCTAGCTCCGGCGTCCTTTGAGCTACCACGACGTTTGAGGTGTCATTTGTTTTATCTTTCTGCGCTTTATAAAATGGCCTAAAATTTAAACCTCAATATTTAATAGTGTCTAAGATATCGGCTTTTGAAGTGTGGAAATTTCGCAAAAATTACAGAATTTCCAAACTTATGCCTAATAAACACGAGAAAAATTATGAAAACCGTCACAGGAATATAGATCGAGATGGGGAATCCAAAAAGACCCGTCGCTCGATACGAATGCGCCAATAACTGAAAGTTCGACGCAAATAACATATCTGATGACATAAATGTTTCTACATGGAGAGTGATAAAATTCAACCAGTGGAAGTCCATAACGAGCCATAACCGACAACATTAACAGCATCTTCATCAAATAAGATTTTAGTAAGGAGCGACATATATGCGAATATTTGAGAGACTAAATTCATATTTCGTTTTATATTCATTAACAATGAATTTGGATATTCATGTAATGTTTATAAAATAGATTTTAGTTTAAGAAGGACTTAAAGCACCCACATAACAGTTGTGTGACTTGTTTGCTCCATCAGTTTCATCAGTCCAATGTGAATGATTTTATGCTGTGCATTCATTGTAGAACAAATTTAAAACTTAGAATATAGAACATAGACATGCTAAAGATGTGTGCCTAAGACGCGGTATGTAGTATCTCCTGCGTCAATCATTTCATGAGCCACATTTGTAGACTAGTCGCTAAAATTTCGACCGTTTTGACAGAACAGATACACAAAGCTAAGAAGAGACGTGAAGTGATGGACAAAGAAGATTTATAAGAAACTTTTCGGGAGTTGGAAAAAATTATTACAAACACCAGAAAAATTGAAAAGGGAAAATTTTTTTCCAAAGAAGATTTAAATGAAAATTCAACAGGCTAAATCTATGAATCAAAAATATGATGAGAGATCGGCAGAATTAGATAGCATAAGTTTAGCTCATTTTATTGCATGGTATGTAGTTTGTTGACATTAGTATCATACTTCTCTTATCACAGACTACTGATTTGTAAGTTGTGAATGACTTATAATTAAGGTACGGTTAAAAATAACGAGTCTGGTTAAAAAATTATGATATATTGCAAGTAAAATAGTTATTTGAAAATTTTATGTCAGAAACTAAAATTTTTAAATTGTGTTGAACAAAATGATTTTTGTCGTCAGATAGATCGTCTTCTATGAAAAATAAGACATTGCTTCGGATTTTTGTGTTCTAGACACCCTCTCTTGTGTTCATATTTCAAAATGAACAAAATTATAAATTAATGTTATATTCGTAGTTGATGGAGGCCTTGCAGAATTCCGACCGATTTCGCTTTTTATTTTTGGCTTTATCAAGGATTCATATGCCAGGAATAAGGCGAAACCGGTCGGAATTCTGTGCATTTTCTTTCCCGATATGTATTGCAAGGCCTCCATTAACTTCATCAAAAAGGGCACTACGGGGAACTCTCCATTTCAAATAAGTTAACTTTTTGTTTTACTGAAATAAGTAGAGCCATTTTTCAAATAAAAATCTAGGAACCGTTACTTTTCAGCATCTCCTCGTATTTACCATAATCTTGACTGCAGTTTAACTGTCTGTCTTTACTTTTTTGCATGTCTCTCTTTTCGTTTGTCTTTTGAATTCCACCCACCTTATTAGTAAGTTGTTTTCTTTTTTTTCCCTCAGCAAATTTTTTGGAGTGTCCACTGGACATATTGAAGCATGATTATTTCTATGGGAAAGACTTGAGATGGTATCGCTGTTTGCTGTTTGTTTATCCCGAGAAATACGAATGGGAAAGTTTTAAGGCTCTCTGTGAGGAATTCGGTGGTGTCGTTGCTCCTGTATCTTCTGTTTTCAATTCGTCTGCATTGGATAACATTCGTTGGTTATTAGACTTTTGGGATTATTATAATGGAGTGGAATTTTGGTTTATGGAGTACGTATCAACTCTTTTTATTTTTGCTTTGTTTTTACCCTATAAACTTGAAAGCAGTGTTTATTTAATTGCCTTTGAGAACAAAATCTAAGCTTCTTTCCAGAGATGATGGCGATTGTGCCCTCATATCGACAAAGTTCCGTTCGGTTCCGATAAGACTTTCATCCATCAGTTGCAACGGAAGGTATAGCGGTGTCTGTTCCCTTCCACCTAAACGTGAGTCATAGCTTATGTTTTAAATTAGCGCTTAGAATTGCCAAATGTAAAGATCATTCCACCGTTCACTTTCCACGACAGTTAAACATTCTATCCAAGATGCCTATACCTTGAAGCAACTTAAAGAGCTAGCACATCGCGATCATGGTAAGTTGAATGCCGCTGAAGTTATTGACATCTTATACGAAGTGGACTACATACTGACATTCATGAAGACTTCTCGACCATCTTTGGTAAGGAATGTGGTAAGCTTAGTCATGGACGTAATGAACAGCTTGCTCAATCCGCAGGATTCGCAAATGGTAGATGCAGATTCAGAGGCGAAGGTAAGAGCAATTGGAAAGTAATCTTATTGCTGAATACGAAACTCTTTTAAACCGTGCGTTTATCTGTTCCCTTAGACCCTCTTGATATTTCAATCGACTAATATATTAAAAGGCGTCGGGGAAATAGCAGGCACAAGCCTTAATGCTGGACAGGTGTCGACTTACACGAAAGAACACTTCGGTAACGAAAGAAGTTTAGACTTGATATCCATCTAGTCATGAAACCAATGAACAGTGTCTTTTATTCTTTATAGATGTGCTTATCTTCAAGACGAAAAACGACAGAGATTTGGTAGCTGCCTTCGATGAAGGACGGTCCCAAATCGCATTGTCGTTTCCATTGCCCTCATCCGACGATGTAGGTGTCGTTTGTCGGTTGAAGACGTTCGATGCCTTTCTTCCTCACGATGAGATTAACAGGTGACATAGTCCAAAAAATACTTACCATATCATTTGTAAGCCTTGCCTGAGACTTTTTCATTTGATGAAAGCAGTTCAGAGTTTCGTCTGGCTTCGATCCCATTGGGTCTCCGCCTTCCTTTATATCTAGAAGAAACCAATGTTTCCATAACCATGGAAAGAACCCGAGAAACCCTGGCCAACGACACCGTCTGTATCTCTTTGGAATTTGCTTATAGAACGTGAGTTTAAAATAGAAGAGTAGTTCTATTCGAAGCACCGGGTGATCCAATAGTTAAAAAAAAAATGAAAATGCGAATAAACAACAGAGTATGTAAAGTAAGTTGATACGGTTTGCATTGAAATATGCAGAAAGAAATTTAATTTATTCATGAAAATAGGATAGAAACATCTGAGGTATGGCGTTTGTCAAAACCCTCACAGACTATTTATAAGTTATACAGGGTGATTCAAATTCAACGTAAAAAAATTTAGGGGAGGTAGTATGGGTGATTCTAAGCAAACAAAGTGATATGAACATGGGTCCGAATTTGAACGCTAACTGAGATAAGAAAAGAAATAAAAACCCCGCCACCAGGATCAACAAGTTAATAACTCAGGTTCTTTAAGATCTAGGATGATGAAATTTAGGAGAATAATAGGGTGCGTAACTCGGAAACTACTTGTTGGAATTCGAGAAAATTTTAGCGGTATACACAGTTTTATGTTTTCTTTAAGAAATTTTATACTATTATTGGAGTGAGCGAAGGAAATGAGAACTATCTGTTTATTTGCTGATAGTCCCATTCCACTGAGTGTCGTAAAGCTATAATATGTCAAAATGTTTCTACCATAGAGGAATAATCATCGAAAATCGCCCGTCAATCAATATGGAGCAAAAACCTTGACTCGTCGGAGGAGGCGACCATAGCCCACTCGTCTGTGGTCCAATGGCGGTGCTCACGTGCAAAGTCTAGGCGTCGTTGACGATGACCCCTGGTCAACATGGGTGCAGCAACCATGCGTCGGCTGTTCAGGCCCATCCGTAGTAAGGTGCGTTCAACGGTAATGTCGGATACACATTAGCTGAATCTGGTGGTCAGTTGATGAAATGTGGCTCTCCTGTCACCTTTTACGAGTCGTCATAGGCGCCGCTCACCCCGTTGATAGATGGCTCGTGACCCTTTACAGTGATGGAATTGAGACGCGTTCTCTGTCCCTGCTGTTCACTTTCTGTACATCTTCACTACAGTGGACTGTGAACAGTTCACAAATCGCGCGGTTTCGGAGATGGTGCCACCCTTGCGGCGATAGCCTATTATCATCCCTTTTTGGATGTCCGTTAAATCCGGACGTTTACCCTTCTTAAGGGTCGTGCACCTGCCAATTAATGCACGAACTTTAAAGCATTCTCAGCCTGTTATGCAAATTTTGCAATGTGTAATTGTTGTTGGGGCGAACCATACGTGTGCCTTGAAGGGTTGCTGGTCATAATTCATTGATATGACAGTGTATATCTGAATAAGAGTAATGATGCTTTCCTCGATGAACATAACGCTTTTCTTTCTCAAATATGGAGAGCTAATACTGACTGTAAAAGTTATTGCACGCAATTACCAATTGTCTCAATCGAAGCATGCAATCATCAATTTTCTCTCATTATGCCACTGCAGCTGCCACCTTGTAGTGCTGTTCATCTAATCACCGGGATATGTGATGATCACTCCACTTCGCATAATGCAGTATGCCAAAAAAAATAATTCACAAGGCATCTCATTAGATTAGGCTGTAATCAATATTGGCGAGGCAGAATTTGCACTCTGCTTGACTAATGTTGCCATCTCTACGATCAAGATGCTAGAGGGATTGCTTCTCGGTCCCGGTTTTACATGGGAGAGGAAAGATAAGAGCAAATACTGAGGCAGAAGCAACGAGATTTAGCCAGACTTTTGAGGCTCAAGATTAAATGAGGAATTCAGATATGATCAGCGCACAGGCTGCACAGTGTTTCAAGGGTGATCAATGTACCGGCTGGGCAAGAAATAACGTGAGCTGTACAGAGCTCGCTAGCGTGAATTCGATTAGACCAAATGCAGTACATTTTGGTGTATATACTTAGTGGAACATGCAGTTTCGATTTCTGAAAAAAAAATAGTACCAAAAGTCGCTATAGGGGGCGCTTATTTCAAGAAAACAATGAATACATTTGCATAAGCGCGTTCCGTGTTGAGCAATCATGACAATAAAAGGCAAGGCTGAGGTTTTCCCATCATTCACGAACGAATGGCCTGACGATGACGCTTACTCTGCCTGACCGGGCGTTATTAGTCAAGTTGTTTTATCAGAAGAGCGACAATGCAAGTGCTGCCCTTCGTGAATTCCAGCGATTGAACGTACCCGAACTGACTTTTCGTTGAGATTTTTAGCACGTATGGAAGTGGATGATGCATGGCCATGGCAAATTTTATGGAGTGATGAGGCACATTTTTATTTGAATGGTGATATCAATACCCACAACTGCCGTATTTGGGCTGCATCAAATCCACATGTGTGTTTGCCAACTCCTATGCATTCACCGAAACTAAAAGTATGGTGCTTCTTTCATCATCGGCCCGTACTTTTTTGAAGAAATCCGTCCTCGTGGACCGGTGACTTGTTTCGTCAATTCTGCCAGGTATGCCGATATACTTGAAAATTTTGTGATACCACGATTGGGTGAAAAGGGTTGTCTGGATTCTACCATTGTTAAGCAGGATGGTGCGCCACCGCACATCGGACGTCAGGTGCAGCAGATCTTGCGAGAACGTTTTTCAGACAACAGAATAATTAGTGGTGCATTTCCCATGATATGGCCACCCAGGTCGCCTGATCTCAACCTTTGTGATTTTTGGTTATGGGGATATTGGTCAAAGCCTTGTGTATTAAGTACATGTTCCTGACCTCTCAACCTTAAAAGATCAAATAACGTTACATATCAGACTAATTAATGCAGATATGCTGCGAGCTGCCGTAGAAAATGTCGTGTACCGCATGCAGCTATTGGAACAGCACACTGGTCGTCATATTGAAACACATTTGTAATTAAAAATAAAACATTGTTTATTGTTGTTACTAAAGTTGGTTTGTACGGTATTTGTTCATTTGACAATTAGGTATTCATTGTTTTCTTGAAATAAGTGCCCCCTATGGCGACTTTTGGTACTATATATTTTTTTTTTTTTGCAGAAATCGAAACTGCATGTTCCACTAAGTATATACACCAAAATGTACTGCATTTGGCCTAATAGAATTCCCGCTAGCGAGCTCTGAACCCTCACGTTATTTCTTGCCGACCCGGTAGATACCTCCAGGCGGATTCATTCGAAACATTAGATGCGATTTCATTATTACGAAGTCTAAAAAATCTTCAAGAAAACGCTTTGCTCAAACATGAATTCAAGGTGGCTTAGAATGCCGACCAAACCAATTAAATTTCTATACTTGGATGGCGCAAATAAGGTCCGAGAATAACTGAATTACTAACATCTTATACCGTCAGTAACTGCTACAATACTTTAAGCATTTCGTATACCATTTCTTTTTGTGCAATTATGTTCATGGAGCATCATATATTACCGTAAAGAATTTGTGCTTTTTCAAATTTTCTCTTACTTTTGGATCACCTGGTGCAACTTCAGTTCAAAAAATTAGAATATTGCAGAAATGAATAGTTTATCCATCCTTAAACATCTGAAACTTATTTCACAGAGAGCAATGAAATACTTGAATATATTCGATACACACAAAAGTGGAATATTTTACGATTTCTGGACTAGTTGTTTTGTTTTTAAAAAATACTTGAGTTAATTTCAGTTTCAGTTTCAATTTATTCAATTTACCAAGTCACAGACAAAATTACATGAAAAAGAAAATCAGAATAAAAAACAAAAAAAGCAATGGTAAATAAAATAAAATAAAATAAAATAGGGATGCAGTAAGCCAAAGGCTTCTTTTCATGCATACCCCAAACAAACACACATTAAAAATAAAAAATTGAAAAAAAATCTAAAAAAAATCAAGAAAATTTTAAACATTTAAAAAAAGTTTTAGTGCCAAGGTAACTTCTAATATCAAGTGGCAAATTATTAAAAAGAAAAATCACATTAAAAAAGAAAGAGTTTTTAGTTAGCTGTTTTTTACAAAATTGTATTTTTAAAAAAACACCCATCCTTCTTTTAATTAAAATAAAATCACTAAAATGTTTGATAATAAGAGTGTTTAAAAGATATAAAGATCGTTTTTCATATAATTTATTCAAAGGGAGTAGTTGCAGGATTTTAAACTTATCAGTAATGTGGTCTTGTTTAGTCATGCCATAAAATGATCTTAGTGCCCATTTTTGTAATTTTAACAGTCTATTTTGTTCGTAACCACTGCAATTTCCCCAAAGGGGTAAAGCATAAGAAATCAACGACTGAAAATAAGCACAATAAACAATCTTTAATTTCCGAAGATTTAGGAAAGGCCTTAAGATAGAAATTAAATAAATGATTCTAGTTAATTTATTAGCGATCAGGTCAATATGCATCGACCATTTAAAGTTGCTTTGAATACAAACTCCCAAAACTTTCGAGGACGTAACAATTTTAATGGGAACATCATCATAAGTCAGAACTGGCACTTCAATATCACTTCTGGGGCTAAAAAACATTATTTTAGTTTTAGAGACATTAACCTTAAGTTTATTCATCAACATCCATTTTTTTAATGCATCAAGAAAATCTTGCATCCAGAGAATAGCACAATCAGGGGAATTAGAGTTAGCCAAGACGTTTGTATCATCAGCAAATAAGAATTTTGGTAGTTTTGGTGCAAGATATACGAGTTCGTTAATCACAACTAAAAAGAGCAGTGGACCCAAGACAGATCCTTGAGGTACACCCAGCTTCTTGTAAGCAATTTCTGAATTAGATCCATTTACAACGGTAAAGCAAGGTCTCCTTTTAAGATAGTCATCAAACCAGGCTAACAAATTACCCCTTATACCATAGTGTTCTAATTTAAGTAAAAGAACACCATAATCAATCATATCGAAAGCTTTATAGAGATCCAATAATAATAAAATAACCGTTTCGTCATTATCGTAGGCTCTAACAACCTGATTCCACATATTGACCAAACACATTTCTGTGCTTTTAGCTATTCTAAAACCATATTGATGTTCAGATATAACATTGTTATTTGTAAAGAAAATCAAAACTTTATCATATATAATTCTTTCAAAAATCTTTGCAAA
>JAHWFO010023120.1:18131-49416 GCA_023313115.1 Rhysida immarginata | reverse complement strand
GATGATCTGTGAGGGGTGTCCTGATATTTTTGATCATATAGTGTATATGGGTCTTTAAAACCAACAAGCAATTTTACGACATAGAGGCGACGCCTTTCAGCCGTAGCCTTATTCAGAACTGTGTGTATACGGATTTAAAGAAGTTTAGAAGAATACTTGGGGGAAGAGAGGGTTAGGGGGTTGGCCGATAATATAAAAAAGGGGGAGGGGGAGCGAATGTGATTGTTGGATTCGTAATAAAACAACCAATGGGAATACGATTATTCTGGCCCAATAAATTGTACAAACTGAAAATAATACAAAACTCAATCTAGATAACTCAACAGTAGATTAATCAATACGGTCCCAATTCAATCATTAAGCAACAAAAGTGGGGACTTCAAAACAATGGTTAAAAAAAAGGAATAAAAACTAATTCAAAAAAAACATTTTTAATAACGACTCACAAGGGAATCCCTCGAACATGTATGTCACAGATTTCCACCAAATTGAAATATGTTACTCAATTGAAGCTACAATAGATGCTTGCAAAATAAGAGTGCAAAATTTTGCTTCTTTCAAAATAAACCACGAAAACGAAAAAAATTGAGCACACATTGTTAAAGCGGTGTATGTGTATTAATGTGATTAACGGAATTTCTTTCTTCCACTACTCAGAAATAAGCACGAATCCTTTTCAAATGAAATCAATGGAAGTAGCCAGCAGCAGACGACAATTGAATGGCTTCTCAAGTTTCTAAACAAACTTAGTTTTTAAAAATAGATTATTACAATTAGCCAACTGCCTTCCAGTAAAAAATGTGTATAGTAATTAATAACCATTTCCTTAATTTATTATTTCATTTTATTAAATAACTCGGTAATCAAACACGGGGCTGGCTTCATGTGCAACGTCGAGTAATACGTTGCGTTGGTGAGTGGGTATGTATCGCGGTGCATTATAATTTTAAACAAAAATAGTATTCATGGATGCTTACCTCATCTTATAAATTATATCCAGACGAATAATTGTACCGCAAAATTAAAGTTTTATGCTTAATAACAGTGCTCTCACTGGAATTCTTTGGCGACCGCCACAAACGGTTTTGCTTTTCCCTCTTACCACCATGTTCGTTGAACTCTGCGCACTTCGGGAGCGCTCCACTGCCGCGCAACGCTACCGCTTCCACGGTGTGCTTGCGCGCAAAAAAAAACAAGAATGATTTTACTGCCAAAGCGGATAAAGTGAGCACATTTTCGTGTTATAGCATCGTACATGGATATATCGACTAAATCAACATTTTAAAACACTTAAGAGAACATAAATAAATATGAAGACTAAATAGTAAATTACTATTTAAGTAAGCTAATGTATAGAGGAAATTAATGAAATAAAATGTATGAGTTATTCCTCATACATTTAAAAAAATAAAAGTTCTTTAATTTGTAAGAATTCCCACATAATGTTAAACGAAGTGAACCTCAGTTGCTGAAGCGTTGTGTGTAAGCATCTATTATTTTTTCATATTAAATTACTAAAGTGTTTCTACGTTATCGTCTACTATAGAAGCAAGCGAATAACTACTATTAATTAGCAAAATGTATAACAGTAGTGAGTTTTAGATAACATTAAGCCTAACAGCGTTATGCTCTTGATACAAATAAGCTATGGATAACAATAGATCTAACAACTCGTAATGAGTTGGTTGATATATTACATGCCATATCTTAGCATTGAAAGTTTCAATGGTACCATATGATATCATATTTATTTATTTATTTATTTATTTATTTAAGTATATAACACTCCAAAAGGAGTAGTTGAAAGAGGGATAAAACCAGATCAGGCGACGCAAAATTACTCGAGCCACAATGGCCCTACGAGTGACAGCTGATTAAGGCCAAAAACTGTACTACAGATTATTGTAATTCAAGATAGTGTAGTCTTAAGCGTCTCTTCACGTGGACACAGGTGGTTACACAGGCTGGAGAGACACATTCAAAAATCGAGCTCCGGATACTAAGGGGCAGTTCATTCCACAAGGTGAAGGCGTTGAAGGGAAAACATTTCGCACGGAAATTCGAGGTCCTGATGGGAACCTCGAACAAGAATTTCCGTATTAGGCGAGTACTATCGTCAAACTTAAACCAATCTTTTATATACGAGACTGGGTGATGTTCAATTCGTAACGCATCAGCGATTTCAGACGTCAAAGCAACCCTACTAATTGACATAACGGTCGGAAGTTTATGTCGAGTGCAGGTCAGAGTTAACTGTCCTGCACAATTTAAAGGCGGTTCGAATGATTTTGTTGTACGCAACAGTAAGCCGCTTTAGGTTGGCCGATGATGACGAGGACCAGAAGAGCGCTCCATAGGCGACACAGGGCACAATTACCGCAGAGATATAGTGGCAGATTTGGGAGTTAGAAAGAAACGATCTCAACCTTTTCACGAGAAAGGTCTTCCGGTGTAGACAAGTAATAAGAGAATCAATTAATTCGTTAAAACGAAGTTTGGAGTCAAATGGAATACCTAAAATCTTCAAGGGGGCCGAAGAGGACACTTCCTTTGAAATAATCAGTACATTGGTTTTGGTCACATTAAGACTCAGTCCACGACTGGTATACCATTTAGACAAATAATTGAGATCTTGCTGAAGACATTCGTTGATAGTTGCCTCCTCTTCCAAGCAGTAGGGGGCGAAGAGGAAATTGTCGTCAACATAACTAAGTATTTCTAACCTGAAACAATGGTTAAAAAGTGAAGCCGTGGAGACTGCAAAAAGAAGGGGGGCAAGACCCGATCCTTGAACGATTCCTCGTTTAGAAATTTTTGTTTTAGAGGAGTCATAGTCGATGGTGTTACTTCTATCCTGAAAGTAGTCGGCGAATAACTCTAGGTAGACATCAGACACCCCTAAGGAGGCAAGGTCGTAAATAAGCTGAGCTCTTGAGATGGTATCAAAGGCCTTGGAGATGTCTGTTTGGGCGACAATAAGTCTCTTGGTCTTGGTCGTAGGCCTTGACTGCCTCGTTGTAAATATGTAACGGCGTCCAGATAACTCTGTGGCCAGGCCTACTCCCCTTCTGTTGTTCAGGAATTTTTGACCATATAAACTCGGTGAGACGCTGAAAAACCACTTTTTCCACGATTTTGGTCATTGGAGACAAGACAGAAACCGGACGATAATTAGAGATGTCCAAAGGGTCACCTTTTTTGTAAATGGGATTGATACATGCAATTTTTAAGGCTCGAGGAAATCTTCTTGTTTTAACAATTTGCAAGCAAAGGTAGTGTATCAAATTGTACCCTGTAGTATTAAGATTTTGCAACATTATGTCTGAGATTTTTAACGGATAACAAGGCCCCTTTACCTTGACCGTACGAATAAGCTTAAGAAGCTGCCTACCATAAGGGATTTCAGGATCAGGAGAGGAATTACTCGGAGGGACTGAAGATTCCATAATTTTCCCAGGGAGAGGTACATTGGTGGGGTTGTTGACCCAATTCAAATAATCGTTAAAGGCCTCGTACATAAGTTTAGGCGATTTAACAGTGCAGTTTTGACGTATCAGCTGCCAAATCCGGTTTGATTTGGCATACTGGAGCACTAATGCTCTTTTGGCAGCTCTTATACCTTTCTTAAAGGTTGAATTTGCTTGTTTGTACCGTTGGCGAGACTGTAGGTCTTGGGTGGAAACGAAGATTCGATACGCCGTTTGCTTTTCTATCCATTTACTATGCAGATCACCATTCCACCATTTGTTACGTGGCTTTGCGTTCTTGTTCCTGATGGAGATTTGAAGCCCGGCAGATATAGCCGCTGAGGTTATCGAATCGTCAAAGTAGTCAAGGAGTACATTAACGTCCTCGACAGCGATGAAATCATCAAAGTTAATATTATCCAATTCTCGGTGGAAAACTGCACGCTTAAAATTTGTAAAATTGTAGTAATTCAGGGAGGACTTGCGAGGCGATGTTTTCCCGTCAGGTAGAGCACAAAACGACAGGGTGACCTGAAGGATCATATGGTCAAATTTAGGTACTGAAAAAATGTTCAAGTTGCTATGGCAAAGGTTGTTAGAGATATAAATATGGTCGATGAGGGTCGCAGTCGATTTGGTTATCCTAGTCGGGCTAGTAACAATTTGATTGAGGCGTTATAACTTAACCAATAACCACTATCATTATTTACTCGTTATATTCACTCATGGCACGTTGTTAAGAGTTGTTTGATATATTACATGCCATATCTTAGCATTAAAAGTTCCAATGGTACATATGGCATCATATAGCACCATTAGGGCACGAGCTACTAAACAAAGATCACTATCATTTACTCGTTGTATTCACTAATGACACGTTGTTACAAGTTGTTTGATATATTACATGCCATATATTAGAATTGAAAGTTCCAATGGTACCATATGGATAATATGTCACCATTAGTGCACGTGCTACTAATCCAACAACCATTATCATTATTTCCTCGATATAATCACTCATGGTACGTTTTTACGAATTGTTTGATATATTACATGCCATATATTAGAATTGAAAGTTCCAATGGTACCATATGGATAATATGTCACCATTGGTGCAAGTGCTACTAAACCAATAACCATTATCATTATTTACTCGTTATATTCACTCATTACATTTTGTTACGAGTTGTTTGATATATTTTTTTATTTTATTTTATTTATTAAAGTGTAATTTACAATATCCGACCAAGGCCAGTATGGCTGAAGGCCGACGAGTTAGGTCCCTGGCCGGAAGAACGTATAATAAAGTAATACAAAACAAAATATATGTAATTATATAAAAAAATAAATACAGTTGGGAAACAAATGCTAGCTTTAGAGGGTTAGGGGGAAGAGTTAGAAAAATACTTCTTTAGTCTGGACTTAAAAATGTCAAGGGAGGAAGCAGCACGTATTGCAGGGGGCAGGCCAAACCAGAATTTGCTTCCAGCTGTAGCAACATTTTTTAGTTGATATGAGTGTTTAATCTGTGACGTATGAGGATCCTTGCTATTTGTCCGCCATTAATAGCAACCCCCCCTTTTTACGTCTCTCATCCCAACTCGCATCATCCGGAGTTGTACCCTACCAGTTATCGTATAGTGACTTGATAAAGAAAAAATAAACTAGAATACTTGTGCCCGCAATAACTTTATAACCCCTCAATAGATAAATTAAATAAACCCCCTTTATCGCATCTCGGTTAAAATTAAGGAAACTAGAGGCATGGAAGATTAAAAAAAAAGGAGAACGTTTTATTTGATAACATTAGCATAAATTAATTAACAGAAATGGAGTCTACGTAGACTAATCTTAATTAAATGAGTAAGCCTTGGAGTGGCATAAAAAAAAAGGGAAACAAAATATAGCGCACATCTTAAGACATTTAATGAAACATCGGAAAATCCCTACCCTCATAAGCTTAATCCCCAGTTATGCATAACTTTAAACACTTCGACGAAATTCTATTCGACACTTATACCGCAGTTCTAAGTCGTATTTCCACTTAGCTGTATACATTCTTAGAGTTCCGTCCATCCTCATGCTAAGCCGCCGACACACACCCCGGCCTCCAAGGGACTCGTGTTTCCCACCGCTGCCGTCGTTGTCCGCTTCTCTTTGCTTGGTCCGCCTGGCTTCCAATTCGCTACGCCGCTTGTGCCCCACGACGTGCCCACGAACTACCCCGCCAGCGCGGCCTCCCGCCGATTCACCTCTAGCCGTCCAACAGCCGGTGGTTTCCACTTGCCGCCTCGAAAACCGCAGATGCCATCTCCGCCGTCACATGATTTCTCTCGGGCTCCATTTCCTCGTGATTGCTGTGGTAATTTTCCCGTAGCCGTCTTACGCCTTCCGAATTATATATCGTATCCGTTAGGCCTCCACGCCGAAGCAAGCCGTGTCTCGGCTGCCCGGCGCGGAGCCGAACGCTAGCACGCCACCTCCTGCTACGCAGTCACCTGGTCTGTCGATACACACGTCTTGTCGTCGTCAGCCGTGTCGATTCTCTCCTTTTTCTTTTTACCTTTTTTTCCCAAAAGCCTTTTGCTTTTTTGTAAAGTCCCGCAGAAAAACACAAAAATAAATCATAATCTAGCCAATCGGTGTTTCAGGTGCTCGCTCCCACACCCGCTCCCTTAATCCCTATGACTAATCACCACCTCCCCCCTTTTCTTATCGGTAAAAATTTTTTCCCGCCAAAACTAACAAAGACAAAGGGCTAGGAACGAGGCCTAAAACACCGACTGTCCAAAGCAAAAAGAAGAAAAAAACATTCAAGTATACAGAATTTTACATAAGAAAGTATCAGAAAGAAATCACATTATCTTTTACATAGTTTTCAAATAAATATTATAGGTTAATCTTCCACGTCGCCGTTTCAGTAATTGGTAAAATTAGAAAAAGAACAACACATGCTTGGAAACTTATTCCAAGCATGTCGTGACATATTTTAATATGTCACAAATCAAAAGGAGCTGAATTTGTGATTTTACGCAAGTTATAAGGTCCAGCTGGTTTAGGTAAGAATAAACTATTAGGGAGTGTGGAGACCTCAGCAACTAGTCTCCGAAATCGCCACCAGATGGCGCCGAAGCCTAGTTCCCGGCAGCAGCCACCAGAGGGCGGAGGAGCGGAGACCCCAGGAAAAGGAAGGATTAAACGATATACCTGATCGAGACACACACCTGACCGGATCACCATTCTAATTCAATCAATGTTATTATTATTTTCTTATCATGAAGTAGTGTAATTATATATATTGTAGTATTGTACACGAATTAAACAGCTTTCATAAAACTAATGGAGTCAGATCAATCACGTTCACCACAGTTCACTACAGGGAGTAAGATGTTCAGGGTGTTATTTAAAGCTTTGTAAATAAATATAGCTAAATGAAAAGAGTATAGTTGAAAAAGAGAAAGTATGCCTGCGGCCGGAAAAAGGTGGGAAAATGGTTCTGATTTTTTTAAATTAAAAAGAATTCTAACGAACCACTTCTGAATTCGGTATAACCGCATTAGGTTTGTTGAAGTGGTTGAACCCCTAAACTGAAGACCGTAAATAAGGGCGGATTGAATTAGAGCAAAGTAAAGTAGAAGAAGCATATTTTTGGGCAAAAAGTGAAGTCGTGAGAAAAGGCCTAGGCGTTGATTTAATGTCGTAGAGAGAGCATTAACATGAGTGTCCCATGAAAGATTATGAGAAAGATGAATCCCTAAGAATCGGTAAGAATTAGTAGGTTTAACTTCAACTGTGTTGAATACCAAAGAGAAGTTGGACAAGTCAAATTTTTTATTGCGTTGATGAAATATTATATAGGTAGTTTTCTCAAGAACAGTTTCTGCAGTACTAAATTGAATGTATGTTGAATCGATGAGAGGGAGTGATCAGCATATAAAAGTGTGGCATCATCAGCGTAAAGGATCGTAGAAAGAGGATTAAGTTCTGAGGGGAGGTTGTTTATGAATAAGTTGAATAAGATAGGATATAGTATGGAACCTTGTGGTACCCCAATATTCCGGGTTAAAGTAGAAGAAGAAAGATTACCAAGGGGTAGAGTGTAATGCCGATTATGTAAAAAAAAACTAGCGATCCAGTTTAGCGGAGGGCTGCGAATGTTATAGAGCCGGTTTAATTTAAGTAGCAGAAGGTCGTGAGGGATACAATCGAACGCCTTCGAGTAGTCCAAGGAACATAGCAACCACTAATTTATCTTTGGACATGTTGGATATTATAAATTTGGTTAAATCATAGCAAGCAGTGGATGTGTTGCGATTAGAAGAGAAACCATGTTGTGAAGGAGAAATAAGAGCGTTAGTTGAGATGTATGACGTTAAACGATTATTAAAAAGTTTTTCGAAAAATTTAGCGAGATGGAAATAGGTCGGTAGTTTGTAAAATCATGCCGATTACCTTTTTTAAAAATGGGAATAAACATTGGCCGAACATAAGCATTTCGGGTAATAACCTTGAGATATAGAAATATTGAAAAGTGATACAAGAGGGGTCGCAAACCCGGCGTAGGCAGAAATAAGAATACTGGAGCAAATGCCTAATGAGTCGGGGCGGTAAGAAGGTTTTAAACCACGAATTGCTGATACAACCTCTTCTTTAGTAGTGGGAGCGACGAACGAAGAACCCGGATTGACTGAAATTTTAGATGTGACAGAGTAAGGGGTGGAGGAAGGAGTAGTAGCAGGCAATAAGGAATCCAAGAATGCTGTTAAATACGAGACATCTATGGTAGTTGGATCAGTGAATGGAAGAATAGTAGGGGTACGACCATGAAGTAAATTGTGAATGGATCGCCATTTAGATTTATTGTCACTGACGTTGTTAAAAAAAACTAGCAAAATAAGAAATTTTTGCCTCCTTAATTATCTTCCGTACCTGGTTTGAAAATGAACGAAAAGTCGATGTAGTAGGATGTTAGGCGTATGTCGGGATTTCCGATAAAGGGTTTTCTTGTGCTTAATGAGTGTCAAAATATGCGAATTGATCCAGGGTTTCACTGTTCTTATTTAAGGTTTTCCTGAAGTGGTCACCCTAGGAGGGAAATATCTAGCCAAGCCAATATGGATGTGGGATAAGAATTTATCAAACAAAACATTAATAGAATCTGCAGAATTGAGTAATTGATTCCAATCTGTGAGCTCTAAAAAGGAACTGAAGATCGCGATTCGATGAGGAATAATTATAAGCAAAGGATGCGATAAGGGGAGGTGGGTGTAGGCGGGGTTAGTAGTGGGACCTGCAATGTGAATATGGGAAAATGGTCAGAAATGTGACAGTCAATGGAACCGCTGTTAATGTTATCTAGTGAGGAGGAGAAAAAATTGGTCTATCAAGGAGTAAGATTTATGGGCGATAGAGTAGTGTGTGGGAGAAGAAATCAGAGGCATCAGGTTGATTCTAGAGGTAAGATCGAGAACCTCGTTGACATTATGCGAATTCATCAAGAAATTAAGGTTGAAGTCCCCAATAATAATAATTTTCTTATTTGAATAACTTAGGTCGAGAAGCATAGCGGAAAAATAGTCGAAGAAAGTAGGGAAGGAACCAGAGGGGGGACGGTAAGTGGAGATGAGAAATAATTTGTTGTTAATTAATATGGTTAATATTTCGTAATCCGGGGTATAGGTAGAGTATTCAGGTATGACCGTATAATGTAATGAATTGAGAATATAAATCGTTAGGCCACCTCCTCTCTTTGAAGGGCGATGTACCGCTTCGATTGCATAGTTGGTTAGAGGTGGGATATCAGCCAGGGTCCTCGTCCAGGTTTCAGACAAAGAAATAATATGTGGAGGGAATTGTAGAAGAGCTAACGTTGCGAAAAGAGCAGAAGAGTTAGCGTGTAAGCTACGAATATTAAGACTAAAGAAGAAAAAAAGGGATGGAGAATTTTGAAAAAGGTTCGAAATAGAAGTGTTAAAATCACTAATTGAAGTTAAGTAAGTAGAAGATGACCTTAGGATGGAAGCCGAGAGGGAGAAAGACTGGGTAGATAAGACTAGAAATAAATTATATGCTAATCTAATAACAGTGTATTGCAACTGTAATAAGATATATAATATTGGCTGAAATATGATACCTTAATGTAATTTTAAATATATTTTTGAAAGATATTTATGGAATTGGCATAGCATTTAAGATTAATTGATTAACAAGACATAGATTCAAGATAAGAGATACTGCGAATGTTGATTATTTTACCGGACGAGACCTTGGTAAGAATCCTGCCTCCATGGGACCAGACGTTGCAAGGGACCAGTTTTGATTTCGCGGCACAAAGTAGACGATAACGAGCCACTGAGCGATATGGATTGGGAGGCCTCTCAGTTTCCTTCTCAGTGTTCTCCCCAGAAAATTTTATCAGGTGGGCGGTAAGGTAAAGTAACCGGGCGGACAAAAATTAAAAACAAAAACAAATAAAATATTATGCAGTGTTGTGCAGTTTTTCGTGTATTCTTCAGCCGGGCGGACGCCAAAATCAGCCGGGCGGCGCGCCCGTTAAAAAGGGCCTGGGGAGAACCCTGCTTCTGTTCATTATAACAGTATCTTTATAGTCCCCAGAGGAAAATTGAAGGAGGATCGGGCGTATCCTTGCGGCAGAGCTAGGGCCAATCCTATGAGCCGAGAAAATGGCGGATGGATCCAGCTGAATATCTAATTTGGAGAAGAAAATCTCTAAACAGGCGGTAATGATATTTTCTGTAGGCGACTCCACGATACCGTACATTCTCACATTTAATCTTCTAGAATGCTGTTCAATATCATCGATCTGCTGCTGCACTTGGGACCATGGAACAGACAGGAAGAGATCCGAATCGGCATGATGAGCAATAGGCGTACGATTTGCATCGAAAGGGGAGAGGGTGTTTTCCATGGCGGTAAGTCGGGCGTCCAATTCATCAAGGCGAGATTCTGTCACCGAAATACGAGAAATCATATCAGATAATAAAATGTCTAACTTTTGTGTAAATCTCTGCAATAGACTATCGAACAATTTTTCTAATGTTGTTGGATTAAACAAGTATTCGGCGACCTTTTTCTCGATAGAAGCGATGATGAACACGTCTGCTCGGGGAGAAGGCGGTGAGCCCAACGTAGTTTGGCGGGGATTCATTTTGCGAACATTTGAAGATTTGTTCTCTTTAGGCATCGTTAATAGTAAGTTCAACAAAAGGTACTAACCAGCACTGACGTTTAGAGCACACTGATCACATGTGATAATAGAAATGGTATGCGTTATAAAGGAATTTAACAAATCATCAACCACAGTCAGGAGCGAACGTTAACGGCTACCGCTCATGTCGGCCATTATTAAATATGCCATATCTTAGCATTGAAAGTACCAGTCGTACCATATGGTATCATATGACACCATTAGGGCACGTGCTACTAAACCAATAACCATTATCATTATTTACTCGTTATATTCACTCATGGGCACGTTGTTACGAGTTGTTTGATATATTACATGCCATATTTTAGCATTGAAAGTTCCATTTTGTACCATAAAAACACTTACTAGTAAACATTTCACACCAACATTATTTACGCGTTATATTCATTCATGAGACATCCTTGCACGTACACGTGCCATTAGACCAATACCTGCTATCACTAGTTACTCTTATATATTCGTTCATGACATGTTGTGACGATTTGTTTGATATATTACATGCCATATCTGGTTATAGGAAGATTTTAAGGGGGTATCATAATGGTATCATTAAAGCACGTGCTATTATAGTACGTACTTATTCCGGCTATCTCACGTTCGTACTTGTTCGTGCTCTGTCCCGTATTAATGGATTGGTGAAAACAGACTTTGAAAAAGTTAATTCGTTTTCAAGTTATTGTAATAAATACTAAGCTCCATAGGAATAAAAATATTCTCGTGATTGAGAGACTGAACTGCCCTTTCAATAATCGTCAAACACGTGCATCCTGCACGAGCACCATCTCAACGTTTAGAGCACGCGCACCATCTCTAAAGGTTAACCTTTAGAGCACGCGCAGAGCCGAACCCATTTATGTTCTCAACACGCGTTTTCCCGAATGCGAGGATAATTCGTGTCTTCCAGCAATTCATTACATGCACTCTTTCTATTGCAACGCAATGAATTGTGGGATTGTCTACAGACAGACGGACGGACGGACAGCTGGACAAACCGATCACATAAGCACATTTCTATATATAGAAAATGTGCTAAAAAAAGAGGCTATGTGGGGTTCCCTTGTCAGATGTACAGTCGGGTGCAAAAACGTTTTTACCTGCTCCATAGGAGCTGAGCTTAAAGGATGTTGATCGGTTGCAAAATGATGTCATCCTGGAATATAAAATCTTCATCTCCAATCATGTCTTCAACTGATGGAAGAAGAAAGTATTCCAGTATGGCTTGATATACAATGGAATTCACTGTATTCTTTACAATGCATAAGCTTCCAAGACCGCGTGCCATCATGCAGCCCCACACCATGCAGAAAACTGGATGCTTTACTGAAGACCGAAGACACCGGGGATTAAATTTTTTATGCGGCTGACGTCGAACTCTTTGGCCAATGTTGTCTCCATATCCAAAACAAATCCGCCTCTCGTCTGAGGAAGCAACACTTTCCCAGTCTTCTCTGGTCCAGTTTTCATGCTCTTTTGCCCAATTTAAATGTCTCTTGGCTTGTCAAGAAGTGATGAGAGGCTTGGTTTTGGCTTTACACGATTTAAACCCCATTGAATACAGTCGTCTTCGTACCGTGCGAGTGCTGACGTCAACTCTATGTTTCCTCCACGATAATAGATAATATGATCATCATACTGAGGTTATTCTCACGTAATTATTCAATATTAAACACTGTTTTGTGCACGATGACATCTACTTATAACCTTATCTTTAAACATTTTTATGTAAACTTTTCCTTATTTTGAACGTTGTTTATTTACAAGACATGGGTTTTCATCCTATTCTTCATGAAAGGAAATCGCACTTGATTAGCGAAAAAGAGAACTTGAATTAAGGTAGATAATCTCTACGTCAAGATGGGTAAGCGTAACGGTAGTCGTGAAGTCGTGACCAATGTTCTTAATGAATTGGAGCACTAAATTACACATAACATTATCGAGACGGCTTGCCGCCTAAATTTAGCCACACACGATCATGCCCGGCTTGCTGCCATGCTTGCCATTCCATAAGTGTCACTCCATGCTTGACAAGAATTCACCACACACGAGTCATGCTGAAACTGTCATTCCATGGGAACTTTATGGCATTTTGTTGAACGAGTCTGCTGTGCAGTGATGGTGCAGTGAATTTACTTTATGAAGGAGTCTGCAGCAACTGTTATTGCAATGCTGCTTGCCGAGGACGATGATAGGCCTAAAATGAAAAGCAGCATTTGGTCTAAACGTTGATTGCAAGAAAGAAAGAAATATTCTGATGTAAATCTTCTGGGTGAACTCGAAGCTAATGCAAAGGATGCCTTCCTGAACTACCTACGGATGAGTTCCACAAGTTTTCGAGAGCTTCTATCCCTAGTTGCTCCTTTTATAACAAAAGCAACTGGCACTTCCTGCTGCACACGTATTTAAGCCAATCAGTGCGCATGCGCATGTCATTCCGGGAATGAATAGCGCCACACACGATCAGTTTTTCGCTTTATCATGCCATAAATGACAAGCCAAAATCAAACAGGTTGAGCTTGTCATTCCGGGAATGACAAGCCATCAGTTTTGGAATGAATGCCCCACACACGATCATTTTTGGAATGAACAGTCGAACTGAATGGCTTGGCAGCAAGCCGGGCATGATCGTGTGTGGGTAAGAAACACTGCATACGTTGCGTAAAAGCAGTCTTAATCTTGAAGCCCACTGGCGTTCACTTAGTAGCAATTCAATTATCGTCAGTTAATTTATATATGCTTTGTAAATTAAGTAGAGAGTCAATTTCAACATCGAAGTGCGATGTGAAGCACTAGATGACGCGGGATCTCCGCAAAGTTCAGTTCGCAATAAATACTACTGGCTTACCCGTTGACTCCTCCGGATATGGCCGTCAGTTCAAAGAGAAATTAGGCGGTTAATATGAACTATCTGCACAATCGCGCGATGACTGAATCCGCAAACTGAATTGTCGCGATTCCTATAACCGGCCGAGGGGGAACCAACTGCCCCCTGTAACCAAATAGGTTGGGGTATATATCAGTTATTTGCCCCCGGAGGGGGACGTCGTAGACAGAACGCCGGAGGCGTTCGAGTAACGGAAAACAGCGGCCAGCGAGGCCCGCAGGGCCGAGAGTGGGACTTGCGTTTGCGATTGTGCAGATAGTTCACATTAACCAATTAGGCTGTATCGGTCCCTCGATGCAGCCGAGGTCATCCCATAGAAATCCACGTAGTCCGAACGGGAAAATTCCGAATGACGGCGCAATAGCCATGGAAATCCTCTTCGTTTCCTTGCACCGTAGAAAATTTCCCTCGTGGAGAAAACTGAAGTGCACTAAGTAATCATAGTGCAAGTAAAGACATCGATATGCGGGAACTGAGCTGTTCGCATTCAGAAACCTCCTTCCTCGCTCCGAAGACGTAATTTCGATAACGTTAACAATTGTTGCAATCTGATTTCTCGTTCCATCTTGCTCGATTGCATACCTAGGTTCTGAAGATTTTTCCGGAAACGAAATCGTCAAATCTCTTGAAACTTCCGCCCTGCTTCCGCGCTTCCGCGCACGGGCGTTTCCATTCTCTCGCCTCGGGTAGATCGCGTCGGCTGGCTTCGTTCTCCGCCGAGACGCCCGAGCATCCTCATATGATGTCACGGCCGTTTTTGTTGGATAAACCTATCTCGTTTTATGAGGCTTAAAAACGGACCGTGACACTAATCTAATGATCATATCATCAATACCTTAGTGGTTATACTAATTCTTTTCTGTTTATAACTCGACTGATATACCGGTGCATCAGTTTCTGTTGCCTTCGCACTTTCAATGTATACGGTTCTGATCTTCAAAACATAAAATTTACAGGAACATCAGAAACATCAACCCTTTTGCACGAGCGTACAAGATGATGAAGAATGTTTGTGGCTGCTCCATAGGAAACGTTCAAATGTGGATAATACAGCACGATCCCTAAAGATATAATTTGCCAATTGTCAATGAGGTAGCAGGAGTGTTTGAAGCCGACGATGGAGAACCAACCACAAATTGAGCGAGATTTATGCATCTATCCAAGCACGGGGAGCAACTGACAACAAATGTCGATTTTGAGTCCGAACTGTGATCCAGTGACTTACCCGTCGCTGTTTCCTCATGGAGAAGAAGGCTGGAAGATGAAATTCAACAGCACTGAAGGGACGAAAGTCAGCATGTTAGCCTTCTACTCCTACAAACTGTACGAAAGGTTAGGACTGTTTAATCCGATGTTTCACGCGAGGAAACTTACTCAGCAGTATATTGTGGACGCGTTTTAAAATTTGTAGGAGACCGACTACACTGAGTGAAAGAAAATCAGAAGACTTTGAGAGTGGTGGCTTAACAATTGGCTTAATGGATTTCGTTACCAATTGGTTAATATTAAAGAAGGAAAGGTCTGTCATTTACCGGAGGCAAACGCGCATTGCAGCAAAACTATCAGTATGCAATGGCCATGGTGGTGGCAAAGTTCGGGAAATCAGATATCTTCATCACATTTACATGCAATCCAAATTGGACTTAAATAACAGAACAGCTGGTTCCGTATGAAACTTCGATGCATAGACCCGACAATGTCGCGGCAGTCTTTGGTTGAAATTGAGGGCATTTGTCGACGACCTGACTAAAACTCGGTGCTGGGGAAGGTGTTGGCATGAATGAACGTCATTGAGTTCCAGAAAATAGGTAATGAATTAGTTAGGACCAACCAATATAAAATGGAATGATTCTCAAAGGCAATTATTTAAATGTATCCATTTCTTCCAAGAATACCTATAATTCTCAAAACATAAATTTCACAGGCTGTAAGCCTGCCTGCCTTGCCTCTAGTATTTAGTATATTTTGTGGTAGAATGATATACGTGGCCCTGTCCGGCATAAAAGGAAGCCTTGTGTCGAGAAAGGAAATCAAGCCGTCGACACGGACTCGGGTAGATGATTGGCAAGAGAGTTATCGTCGGCCCTGAGTGTCCGCGGATGAGCGGCGAGTGCCTTATTTCTTCCCTGCCCCGTTTCTCCATGCTTCAAGGTCCCTCTCGTTTGTGTTTATTGATGTTCGACTGTCGGTCCTCTGAGCCGGTCCTTCAGCTAGAGCTGTGTTTTCCACTATACACGTGAACGCTGTCGCTGACGTGATGCAATAAACGCCTTCCTAGTCTCTGGTTCAATTTCTTAACCATTGCTTTGAAATCCCCACTTTCGTTGCCTAATGATAGAATTGTGACATGCCTATCGTACTGTTCATTATCTAGATACAGTCTTGTATTATTTTCAGTTGGTACAATATATTGGGCCAGAATAATCCTATTCCCATTGGTTGTTTAATTACGAATGCAGCAGTTACATTGGCATTCCCCCATTTATGTATTACCGGCCCATCCCCCACCACTTTCTTCCCCAAAATGTTCTTCTAAACTTCTTTAAATCCGTATGCACACTACCTGAAGAAGGCTATGGCTGAAAGGCGTCGGCTCTATGTCGTTAAAATTACTTGTTTTTAAAGACCCATATACCTTTATTTACAAACAACTAAGAAAGACCTAACATGTTTGAAGATACAGTAGGTTTATAATAGTAAGAACCTCTGAGTGGATGCCCCTTTACCGTGGATCAGATGTTTGCTTCAGGGTCACCCTTACCAGAAAGGTCATGGTTGAGAAATTAGACGAAGGGCATCCAAACTTATATCCCATGGTATCGATGAATGAGAGAATTCATATTGCATCGGGTGAGGCATAGGTTAAAGTCACCCGCGTTCGGCTGTTATGCAGAGGCTTTCGTTCGAAAAATATTCCACAATCTCCCGGCTGTTATCTCTGAGAAGCCCCACCAATGCACTCGCTTTGTCCTTGGGGAAACGGTCGGGGGCGCGCATGGTTTACCCTGGAGGAGAAACGGCTAAAACGACAACGGGATCGGGTGCTGTCAATCGGCACTTGGAACGTTTTCTCCATGACAGGGAAGGAATCCGAGTTAGTGGCGGAAGCCAAACGATATCGACTGGATATCATAGGTATTACTTCTACAAAACGTCCGGGTTCTGGAACTGTGAAATTAGAAGGAGAATGGAGGCTTTTCTACTCAGGTGTCGACACTAGCATGACTGCCCAGGCGGGAGGGGGGATACTCACAAGTCCCCGGTTGGCAGATTAGACCCCATTAGGTGGAAGACTGTGTCTCCTGAGGCTTACGGTCTGTCTCTCTGGTCGTTGCATACGCTCCGAATGCAGTCAGAGTATCCACTCTTATAAATGAAGTTGATCCTGCTCTTAGCAGGAGAGGGTGTACAGATTCTGTCATCCTGGTGGGTGACTTCAATGCACACTCTGTTAAATACTGACATAAGTCTTCTCTCTCTGTGTCGAGTACAGCTCTCTTCGGAGTAGGATATGGCTGACCGCGAAAAATACTTTCCACTTCTAAATCTACTCGTTATTGTTCTTTTTGAAGCTCTTGTATAATTTTGAAAAGACCAACATGACAGCGGCTAAGCAGTGTCTCCCATCTCCTGTGCCAGGCTTCTACGGCATTCTGAGTACGAGGAATGCCGAGCTCAATTGAATCTGCGACACTCCACAGGGTGGAAATATAGGCGGAGAACGTATAACTTGTCCACGATTTCGGCGTCTTATTCTCCCGTGAACGTAATTTTCTTCGAACCAGTTCACTACATCTATAGATTCGGAAGGCATCTCAGCTTTTAAGATGTCAAATGATGCTGGTACTTCATTAGCTGGGACAAACGCCAGCGCAAATAAATGACGTAACAATAAGCTGAATTGTTCATCGTTTCCGTAACGAACTGATAATCCGCTAGCTTGTAATTAGAAAACGAGCATGAAAACGTGATGAGATAGGACAAGAGAAAGGACCAATGATAAAATTGCACACATACAGAATCAAAATGACAGTATTACTGAAAAAATATATTACAGTCCAAATGCGCATACAAGATCACTCCGTATATAACAGCACTCCCATAAAACATAATAGAAATAAATGGGATTCTGCTTTGTCGGGATAATAGATTGTAACCTGTCGGGAATATGTGGCCTGTCGGGATTGTGGCTGTCGGGATTTTGACCCTAACCCAAATGCAACAAAGTTTCAATTATGAAAATAAAGCTTAGGATTTGCTCTTTCATAAACATGTAAACTAAGTTTTTATCCGTTTTTCCACCGAGTGTAACTCTTTTAGGTTTTAAGTGCTACAGTCATAACAAATCGAATATTCCATTTTTTGTCTTTCAGCTGTAGAGAGCTTTAGTCTTGGGCTAACTGGGAGCGAAGCTTACGGGTCCGGCAACATGACCCAATATCTGTAATTGAACTCAGAGTAGGATGTAATAAAAGCAAAGGGTGCCGTATAAAAGGACAGCTGTCCGGTTACGTTTGTTAATACTGGGTATTTTCTTCGACAGTTATCTCGTGTGCGTTATTTTCACTTAACTCTCATAATATCTCAGTAACATACAGGGATTGAACAAAATAACTCGTACACCAACAAAAAGATCAATTCCCTATTTCCTTTTATTAATGACGGGTAGTATCCCTTTTGTTTTTAAACTTATACAACTGAGATACGTAGAGGAACACACAAATACAAATCACAACATCATTAACGTTCATTTTATACCATTCTTCAATCAATATGGCTGCCAATGCCTGGAATGGATCGAAGCAGGGAATCAATAATATCCCATGATCAGATGATCCCACGCAGCCTCAATAATATTCAAGTCCTGCGGCTGGGGTGACTAGGATAAATATTTACATTACTTCATTTCCAGGCTTCTTGAACTACGATTGAACACGATGAGCAGTGTGGATTTGAACATTGTTGTCCTAGAAGATTGCATCGCCATTGAAAAACAATATCTGGACCATGAGGTGGTGTTAGTCATTGAGACTATCCAGGTATTCTCGAGAGCTATTACGCGATCTTCCAGAATGACGATTGGTCCCATTGAGTTCGATGATACTAAACCTGCACCACGCTTGACAGTGGGTTTAAAATAATCAATGTTGTACGCTTCAGGTGGTGATCTCCACGCCTACACACTATCTGAAGTCGGAAACAAACTGAAATTTGACTTATCTGACCATATCATGTGTTTTCATGCCTCCGAAGTCCATTGATGATGATCGCTCCACCACTGACGACTACGTTTCGTGTTGGCATCAAAGGTTCAGCTACAGAAGCCCTGCCATGGATGATGTCTTTGTGCAGTGCACTCCGGAGACCTCTCACCAATAAAAGTACACTAAAACTTGCATTCAATTATGCAATCGTAGCCATAGCCGTAGTTTTATGTTTTCTGGATACAATTCGATGAAATGTTCTTCTGATCCTATCGTCCAACTTTCCTGCGTCTTTCGACCACAGTTGTATTGAGATGTGATCAGGGATGCAGTAGATCTCGAAACACCCATTAACTCGACGACTCGGTTCACGGACGCCACATTAAGTGAGCACTTACTCTTTGGAAGTCTGTTAAGTCCAATATATGTTAACGTCTGTTAACGTCTATTAACGCCCCAACAACAAGACAAAAGGTCTGTAAACAGCAAGACAAGAGTGACATAAGCTACTTGATTTATTAAGAAATGAGATGTGGATGTCAGGAAATAATATAAATGAAGTATGCCAAAACACGAGTGTTCGAATTATTTTTTCCAATCATATACCTTCAAAATATGTAAAGATACTTTTTCAGAAAAATTATGACGACAGGATGATAAAAATTAAGAAACACATTAAAAAGTTCGACATCTTTAAAATTAGTTTGATATGAAATATAGAGGGTTGTCAGGGATCTATTGTAACAAGTTACAGAGGGCCAGAAAAGGTGGATAAGCTTTCGCCACCATCGATTGTGTTCAACCTGGTAGCCCTGCATCGCAGTTTCCAATGCAGGAGGCTGGAACGCACAACACCAAGATCAATTAGTAACCACTGTTCGTGGTCGTCTCTTTGCGAGGGCTCATTTATGTAAGCCAAAGCCACAAAAATCCATATGTGATGCTTCCGGGTATGTCGCTAAATGAAATGGAGAGATTCCGATATCTTCTTATATGCATTCCAGGCACAGGCGTGTTGACGCGGCGGTGGACTAGACGCCCTGATCTTGTTTATCATGTCCCGTTCACACCGGGGAAGTTACAAGTAAATATGTGGGTTAGAACATTAGTCTGAGAGTACATGACGTTGACTTTGGTCTTTGGCTCAACTCTTTGTAAAGTTAATTTGCCGTTGCAGCTGTATCCCTCCATGATCATGAAAGTTTTTGAAAAGATTTCCTTGCATTCACGGTATCATTTTCAGAAGTCCTTAGAACCCCTTGGGCGGTAAAAAATGGCACGGCTCTTGTCGCAGTCGCTTAATTAACATTCGCCATATCTAGTGCGACACGTATTTCCAGTTTTCATCCGCTATGTATCGTTCAAGCAATATATAACTGTTGGTCCGTCGCTCTTGACTAAGGCGCGGCAACAATTTATGAACGTAGCTCTTGTGTCGTTTCTTCAGTTGTTTATCACGATTGATAATTGTTTTTACCGTGTACACAGATATACCTTTCTTCTGTGCAATGGCCCGTTGTGTTGGTGGATTGCATCCGGTTACGAGAGTCCGATCTTTCTGGACGACGTCAGGACTACGACTAGTGGATGGTCTCCGATTGACTTGCTTTCACCCTTCAAGAATGGCTCTGCTTCCGATTTTGCCAATGTTATATCTCTTGCTTCGAAACTACGAAACCGCGCTTCTGGTATGCTTTCATAATTTCGGAATAGCCCTCCTAATACCTGTCAATTTTCGATACCTGGCATAATTCAATGTTTTTAGCTCGCTGTTCGAATACTAATTACGAGGTGTGTCCGGAAAGAAAGAATACAACCCCTATAGGCGGCTTTTAGTAAATCAGTTGGTTATACTGGCTTTAACTGTTAGCCTTCCACCTTCCTCTCGCGGCTGTTCCTCATTGCTTTGTGGAGTCTAGTTCGAGTAACACGTATTTACAATGGTTGTGCCGATTCAGAAACTCGCCAAATGTGAAGTGCGCCTCGTCATACATTTTTTCCAAGCACAAAGTAAGCACACAGCGGATATTCACAAAACACATGTTTCCGTTTATGGAGACATCATGAATCGACTGGAGTTAGCTCAAGATAATAAGGAGGCTTGTTCTCCAAAGAGAAGGGATTAGCCTCCAAAATATCTTTGATATACGAGGGGAGATCAAAAAGTAAGTTGCACGAGCGCGCTGTGTGTCGCAATCTTGGGCAAAGCGGAGAAAGGGGCATTAACTGCGCCCCTCTGACGTCGGATAGGACGGTTGCTGTGGTTTCCCGTTGTGTTTTGTGTGACTAGCGAGCTAAAAGCAATGACGCGTCAACTGAATGCCCACTCCCAACTTGAGGTGCGAGAAGCAATCCAATTTCTACGGGCCAAACGGGTGAATTGCACGGACATTCATCGTGAAATCACTGCTGTAAGTGGTGTCAACAATTTGAAGCAGGAGGCACGGATATCACAGACGAAGATCGCGTAGGCAAGCCCGCAACGTCCTGTACCATTGCAAATGTTGACCGTGTGGATGCGATCATTAGAAAGAATCGGCGCATAAAACTGGTGGAAATTGAGCGCCGGTGTGATTTTGTTGCACGATAACGCAACACCTCACAAGGCCCGCCAAACGTGCGAACTGCTGCAGCGATTCAACATCCTGCATACAGTCCCGATTTAGCACCATGGGACTTTCATCTTTTCGGTAAGCTCAAAACGGAACTCGGTGGACAAAGATTTCGAAACGATGAGGAGGTGAAAGCGGCTGTCACCGTGTGGTTACAAAACGCTGGAGAAGATTTCTATGCATCCGGAATCGAAAAGTGGTTAATCGTTCGGATAAATGTTTAGGGTCTCTATGTGGAAAAGTGAACCTACATTGTATGCTGCGATAGCCGTGTTGCTTTTGTATAGGTGGTGTAATAAATGGCCATACCGTGCAACTTACTTTTTGATCTCCCCTCGTACTTGATAGTTACCTCAATATTCTGATCACATGTAACGAAGTGGTCCTGTGCATTCTCTGGAGGAAGGACTGATGTTCAAGACGAACACAGGAGGGGTAGGCCGTCTGTGGTTTCTGATGAACCTGAAGAAACATCTTGCTGGCCAATGCTTCCCGCAATGACGATGAAGAGATCAAGCACGAGGTTGAAATGTGGTTGGAGCAGCCGGTGCCAGAATACTATGACTATGGGATATAGAAGCTAGTACTTACTCTTAACAAGGGCGGCAATTAAGTTGAAAGATAACCCCTGTATCACTAAATAAGTTGTAGTGGACATTTTGTCAAATAATCATTTTTTGAAAGAATACTAGCCGTTGTAACCTTAACACTACTTCACGTGATAGTTCACGTGAAATGAACGCGCGCGCCATATTAAATATACTAATTGTTACCATATATCCCTATTAACCTTCTGTACACATGATATAATCGATTGAAATTATATTCTTGAAATAACTCTTAATCGTCTGGAAACTACAAATTTTTATAATTTATAAACTAAATATTAAGATAATTGGTTTTAGGTCTAGAGATATCTTATATAGGGAAAATTAAATGAAAATTCAAAGTTATTACTAAAATCGTATTCGTAATTTCTGGAAAGCAAAATAGGTTTCTTTATCTTTAATAGGAGCTAAAATTCCATTTTCTTTTTTGCATGAAGATTCAGCTAAATGATATTCCTTCCACGAATTCTTCATTGAGTAGCAGAAATCTCCAAATTTATAACTCCCTAAAGGACAGCCAACATCTATAAAAATAAAGGAATCTAAGTTAATATAAATTCAAATACAAATATTTAATATAAAAATAGCGACATAAAGTTTCTTAATTTCCACAATACAATCGAATTTTTAAAAAATTCAGCGCACTAACATAAATGCATAAATACATGTTTTTCAAAACACATTGCTTTTATTGCGACATGGTGTTATTGAAACTTCGGATTTGGTGAAGGGGAGAATAGTTGAGAATAGTTAAAAACAGCAAAGTAATCCAGTAACCATATCTCCAGGCGTATAAGACAACATTTTCCCTGTAAACTACTCCCTCCATTGTCTTCTCTATATTATATTTCATATATATCTTATAATAAATTTTGAAACAAATGTATATTACTTAGCTAAAGTGTGTGCACTAAAATTCCTACTATTAGAATTTTTGATCGACATTTTCGATTGCCTTTTATCACTTCGTCTCGGGATTCTACGTGCCCTATCATATCGTTACACATCGCTGGTTTATTTTAATATTTTTAATCAATCAATTACTAATATAACAAGTGTTATAATAACTGTCAAAATTTAGAATAAGATACTTTATATGACAGAGGTTTTTTAGACAGAGAAAAACCCTCATAATATTTTATGTAGTGACTGAAAAGAGGAATTGAAAGAACTGATATTAGAACAGAAAATGGCATGTAGGATATAATTTTTATAATGAGGCTGAACTACACTTGCTTACCAATATCACCAGTTTCTTCCTGTGCTAATGAACAGCAAATGAACACTGACACCCACCAAACTGAAGATTTCCCTTGTACCTTCATTATGCTTAAACAGATTTTCAGAACCCTGACAAAAATATTCAGAGACCTGATATAAAGAGTTAACTGCAGAGGAAGTTGACATGAAAACCATGATCTAATCAGTTCATAAGGAGTTCATGAAATCCTTGACCTGATAAGTTCATGACCTGACATAAAGTGTTAGCAACGGAGGAAGTTGAAAAAAGTAATCAGGAGTTGAAAAAAATTTCCTTTTTTCAAATTTTTCATCTGCTTTTTAAGACTTAGCTCTCATTTTTTTGAAAAATAAGAAGAAAATAAAAAAATACATATACGTTTTCTAAATTTTAAAATACTACAAACTTTTCAACTATCAGGTTAGAATTTTGAAAATATTTTGTATAAAATAAGCGCACAACAGTAAAATGATACAGGGCGAATGCAGCATCGACGGAGTTTTATTTTGGTTTTTTTTTTATGCTCGGATAAAAAAAAGCGAAGAGCCGTTTAGAAGAGACGTTCTGTTGTGGACAAGAGTTTTTTTCTTCATTCAACATGAAGAGACGTTTATTTTTTAAAAATTGTTTAATGTTATAATGCTCTGCTTTAATAATTTAATGTCTAATTGATTCATTTTTGCTTGAAATAATTCAGTTCTGATTCAGAATTTGAAAAATTTCAATTTTATTTAGTGTCCGTGTATATTTTTAGAAAAAACAAACTGTCGACTATCTGATCTTGAATATATAACACACAAATATTTTTTAGAAATCTCTTTGAACTTTGAAAATGATGTTTATACTAACAATTAGAAAGTAAGTATATTTTATTTATTGCAAAATTTTTTTAAATTTCTACATATATGCAAATTCAATATGAATTTTTGTATAAATTATATTGTTGGGATACAATAACGTGTACGTTTCTATCAATCGCAAATATTTAACAGTTTCTGAAGTATACAGTATATCGTTTTCTAGTTATTAATTTTAAAAAAGGGAGAAAACAATTTTGATTCAAAATTTTACGACATCTTTTAGAAAGAAAATTTCTTAAATTTCTAAAGGGAAGGAGGAGTCTTTGTATTTAAAATTTGTGGTAATATAACTATAAGTACTTTAAACCACGAATTGCAAATTAAAGTAAATTAAATTTCCTTAACAGGAATTTTAGAACTGCACATTTTCAACCTATCAGATTTAACATTTACAGTACAGTTCCTTGTTTTAATTAACATTATCTTTTCTGAAAAAAAGCTGCTTTAATTGCGAAATAATTAAATATTTCTCGCTAGAGTGAGATTAAACGGAAAGGAGAGTAGCGCATTTCAGAGTTATCAAAATTTTGTCAAGAGCACGACAACAAATACTGCATGAAAAAAATATCGTGGCTTTTAGAAATTTGAAAATTTAACTTCCTCTTTATGTACCAAGCATAACATGAATAGCAATTTTTAAATATCGTGAAAATATGTTACTGGGAGTATTCATAAAATTGTCCAAGTTGTAAAGATTTCCAGTTAGTAAGGATTTTTCAAAAATATACAGGGCATAAACAAAATAAAATGAATACCTTTAAAACAAATATTTATTATTAGTTTGGTGCATAATTAATGGCCGATGTGTAGTGACTACTTAAAAATGTAAGGACCCGTTCATAGGACCTATAGGTGCGTCCGTCTGTCCATCCGTCCGTCCGACTTTCCGTTGGTGCTCTAGCGTTCGAACGCTTCCGAATTTTTGACTTTCGTTTTCATTGGTTGAAAAAAATCTGTGAACTACTTCCAATTCAAATAAAAGGGGACCATGTTTTTTACTATAAAATTCAATGTATAAATGACCTATGCATTGATTAATATATTTCTCTCTTTGCCATTTGATAGCTAAAGCAGAGAGAAGGCTTGTGAATTAAGTGAAAACACGTGATTGTCTTCCTTGGTGGTCAAAATCTGTCAAAAATAGCTTCCTTGGTGGTACGTGTTGTAATAGTACAATCAGACACTTTCGATTTTAGACGTTTTGTCGAATATCTAGAAAAATATTTGACTAATTATCCTGAAACTTCAGGGGTGTAAAAACCATGTTGCACCTCATATATTTCAGTGAAGGTTTTGTCCCGAAGCCAAATAGGGAGCCAGCAATAAAGTGAACCAAGAAAATAATGTTTGGGATCACCCTGTAAAATATAATGTTTGAAATGCGTTTTAGCTGTAGCATATGATTATGAGCCTTCTTTTACTCATCTGTGTTCATTTGAATGAGAATAGCACGTATATTCATGGAGATATAAAGGTTTCCTTAAAAACATCGAAATGTTTTTGTAAATTTTTTTGTTTATAACATGCAGGGTTTCCAACCCAATGCAATACCATTTTCAGAAAACTTGACAAACTACAGTAGAGACAATACCTTGCAATCAGAATGTAAAAATATTAAATTTTTGATGAAGTATGAGCATTTTTAGTAAATAATGTTTAACTGCGCATCCGCAAGCGTTACCAAAATGAAATTTGGAGAACACCCCTTATCGTTTTGTTTATTTTTGAGAGCAACTGAAATACAACTTATTCTATCGAAGAAATCTTTCTGAATTTTCAGGATACTTGTTTGGGCTTTTTAGAAGAGTAGCTCTACACATTTGGCTAATAAATAACATGTATATCAATTACTCGCTTCAAAAGGTATGGCTAGCCGATGTGGACAAAAACCATACTTATTAGATAACAGTAGGGCCTACTATGACAATGAATGAGTCGTTACACTGAAAAGCTAATAAACTCGACCGGGCTTTCCCCCCAGGAAACACATTATGAAATTTGAAAACTGTACATGGGAAATGGGAAATGTAAAAAATATAAAATGTGAGATTCTAATGAGTTTTTCTGTTTTTGTGTACATTAACTAGCCCTATCTTTCACTTTACCCACTCGATAAAGGGCAGGGGATGAGATATTTTTTCACCAGGTTTTTTGCTAAACCCACATTTTACATGATGCTCTACAACTTTCTAAATAACACGTGGGGTCTAACCCCTACCCCTACAAAATTAAAATTTTCAAAAATTACCTCTTCACCCCCCAGGGACGCGAAATGTTTTTATTCTGAATTAGGGGACATTAAAACCAAATAATCAATATTCATTTTCCCCCAATCCGTTCCCCTTGAGTCGTTATTTGAACCTAAAGACGGGACACCAATTATGAAACACCCTGTATATAGAAAGATAAGTTGATACAGTATGCTAGAATGAATATTACGTTTCAAATACAAAGTTGGATATGTCATAAAAACGTCCAATTTACACAAAGTATAGTTTTAGCGCAAGATTTAGAGCCCTGAGTGGAATGCTCGATTAACAGAAAAAGCGGAGTACGGAGAATTATTTCATATTGTTGGATTTTCGCTGACGCATTTGTCTTCAGAGCAATGATTAAATTTAATTATTATTTTACGAGATGTTATTTTATTAATTTATGTATTTATATTATTTTATATATTCTTTTAGTCTAGTTGATTTAATTAATTAATTATTCGCTTTATTTATTTTATTTTTTGTATTTATTTATCATTTAATTAATGTATTCTTATATTAATTATATTATTTTATTTATTTATTTTTATTTATCCAATTCCATCATAATTTTTTTCATTTTATTTATACATTAATTTTTATGGCTTTTTCATTGAAATGCCAAAATGTATACTGCTTAAACATTACAGCTATACTGCTCTTGATTCTCGTTCTATGCTTATAAGGAGATTCAACTATGGATTCAAAAGTGTTTGGTTCATTTTTGGATTTTATGATCTATAACCATTAATAAAAATAGACCTATTAAATGAACCACAAAATTATAAATAATTGTTTGAACTTATCTTATTTTAATCTTAACAGACAAATTTAGAAATAAAACCGTAAATTCCGTGTGAAATTTTATAATATACGAATCCTTCTTTTTAAAATAACATGAATTTTAGAATAACATGAATGGAATTTGAATGGATTTTCAGCACTATATGTATGATCTTCGTCTTCATCATCATCCCACCAGTCGTTAGCAGAATCCTTAAAAATTCCTGTTTAAATAATTATGCAGTCGAACCTCGATAAGTGGACAGCCTCGGAACCGGAAGAGAATATCCACTTTCAGCAGGGAGTTTTATTTTAAAAATCTAGTTGATTTAAACATTGTCTAATGTTTAATTTAACAATATATAATTATCAGTTATCACAAAACAAAAGAATATTCCATTTTTGTATTCACATTTGTTGATGGATTTATTTTCAATCACTGATCCCACAAGTCTCCTGTCATCCATAGAGTAAATTGAAGTAACTAAATGCTATATTATAGAGAAAATTTATTATTCCTTAAATTCCCAATTTTGAACCGTATCTTTACATCATCAAGACATCTACCTTCCTACATACATATCAGTGCCCTGTTCAACATTTCTATCTCCTAACTGTATCTTCTGTCAAAATTTCTTGTGTATTGCAACTATACCACCTTCCTTCCTAAAATATGTGTGCCTTGTTCAACATTTCTTCTGTATTCCATCTGTATTTCACCCGTCTTCCGTCTGTCTATCTACAAGATGCAATTTCTTCCATCCCTCAACAAGTTTACTTTCATCAGAACTTACACTGAAGAGCCAAAGCATTATGACCACCTACTCAATAACGCGTTGCGCCACCTTTGGCCTGCAAAACAGCTGCAACTCGCCTTGGCATATGCCACAAGTTCTTGGTAGATGACTGGAGACAGGTTGTACCAAATGTCTAAGCAACGGTCACGCAAAGTCGAGATATTCCTACATGGTGATGTTTGAGCTCTGAGCTGCCGCTCCATGATGTCCTAAATGTACTCTATCAGATTAAGATCCGGCGACTTAGGTTGCCAGTACATTAATTGCAATTCATCCTTATGCTCCTCGAACCACTCCAACACAATTCGAGCCTTGTTAAAATGGGGCGTTGTCTTGCTGGAAGATTCAATTTCCAGTTGGAAAGACAGACGCCATGTAAAGGTGCAACTGGTCCGCAGCGATGTCCAGATAATTCGCAGCTTTCATGGTCCGTTCTACCACAACTACGGGTCCCAGAGCCGCCCATGAGAACGTCCCCCAAAGCATAATACCGCCCCCACCAGCATGTGTATGACCTGCTGTACAAGAGGGGGGGGGGAGCAATTCTTCGCCTGGAAGTCGGCGTGATGAATAAGAAATCGTGATTCATCCGACCAGGCAACTCTCTTCCACTTATCCATGGTCCAATCTCGATGTTTCCGGGCCCACTGTAGGCGTAGTTGACAATGACACTTGGTCAACAGAGGTACACGAATGGGACGTCTGCTGCACAGTCCCATATCCAACAGTGTCCGCTGAACTGTGTGTTCCGAAATACTTGCACTTGGACCTGCATTGTATTGGGCTGCTAGCTGAGCCACAGTCTGGCGCCGATCTTGCTTTACAAGCGGGACAGTCTCCGACGTCCTTTTTCTTTGATGACGCGTGGGCGTCCAACACCTTGGCTTCTACTGCTGGTTTCACCGTCATTTATCCACTTTACATAAATACTAACAACAGCAGATCGTGAACAATCTACCAATCGTGCAGTTTCTGAGATACTCGTTCCGAGTCTTCGGGCCATTACAATCTGCCCTCTATCAAATTCGCTTAGATCAGCAGCCTTTCACATCCCTCGCAAAATTAAGTGCAAGACCGATTCCTTACCTTCTCTAGCAGAAGTTAAATACCATTCCCACTTAATCACGTGCCTCCACGTGATCCAGACGAGTTCATTCACCAATATGGTCATACTTTTATGGCTCTTCAGTGTATATATTTTAGTTATATCATTAACATTAATAAAGGTGATTCATATACACTCACTCACCAAAAGTCATGGCACACCCCTCCAATCAGGTTCCCTGTCCGTAATGAGACATATCCCGCTGCTTCCATTCTCGGAATTCAGGTGCACAGACTTCCTTGATATCACACAATCATTGTGAGCAAAATACTAGCTGCAGAAATGGCAGCACGCCGAGAGCTATCCGCATTTGAACTGGGAATGATTGACGGTGCCGGGCGGAAGGGTGCCTCAATATCAGATATAGACAGTACAGTGCAATTTTCCCGCACAACTGTTGCAAGGGGTCTATCGAGAGTACACTCAACGAGGGGTTACAACCCATGTCGGACAGCGGACGGGCCGCCCACGCCTCATTGATGAGAGGCTTACAACTGCTGACCGAAGGGCGACAGCGGTTCAAATCACCATGCGGTACAACCAGGGACGTCCCACAATTGTGTCCGTGACGACAATTCGGCGAACCTTGACAGTTGCAGGCCTTTGGAGCAGGAGGCCACGACGGGTGCCCTCTTGACAGCTGCACATCATCGGCAACGCCTAGCCTGGGCCAACCAATATCGACATTGGACCGCTGAGGACTGGCGAAGGGTTGCCTGGTCCGACGAGTCACGGTTTCAACTGTATCGGGCCGATGGTCGTGTACGTGTCTGGCGCAGGCCACACGAAGCCATGGATCTCGCTTGTCAGGTGGAGACCACTCGGGCAGGTGGAGGCTCCATATTGGTCTGGGATGTTTTCTCCTGGCATGCAATGGGTCCATTGGAGCATCTGACATCCACTCTGCGTGCAATTTTCTACGTTGATCTCCTTGGGGACCACCTGCACCCCTTCATGAACTGTTTCTACCCCGCGGGCGACGGCATCTTCCAGCAAGATAATGCGCCTCCACACAGGGCCCTTGCGACACGGCAGTGACTGGAGGAACATGCCACCGACTTCACGACAATGATTTGGCCTCCACGTTCCCCAGATTGCAATCCCCTTGAACATTAGTGGGACGTCATCGAACGATCTGTCAGGTCGTCACTAACACAACTGGTAAATGCAGCATCGTTATGGAGTGCAGTGGAGGCGGCATGGCTTGCAGTGCCTGTGGTTGTGTTCCGGGGACTGGTAGACTCTCTTCCACGACGGGTCGTCGCCGTTATCGGGCCAGAGGGGACCCAACACGTTATTAGACATATGTGCCATGACTTTTGGTGAGTGAGTATAAGCATGATAGAAGAAGAAATAGGGGAGCTTGCATAAAAAAATGTAATGCAAATCTAATAGATGCGTTTTCGTAGAGAAGCCTGAAATAGTTGCAGCTCTCGACGTCGTTTCTGGAAGAGAATAGAAAACAAACCCATCATATATATTTGGATGAAACGTGTATTTTTATAATTGCTGTTTTCGGAAAGTGCTGGTAAAATGAAAATGAAAATGAAGTTTTAGAAAAGTGTAGTAAAGGAGCAGGATTTATTGTTCACGCAGGAGAGGAAAAAGATAAGTTAAAAATGCTGGCCTTGTTTTCAAATCTGGAACACGTACGGTGATTAGCATGAAGATGTGAATTCTGAGAATTTTCAAAAATGGTTAAAACATAATTTAATGCCAAACCTTTCAGTCTCTGCAATATGCATATTTTGCTTGTAATAGCCACAATATAAAGTCTGTATGAGGTCAGATTTCTGGAAATGAAATGGCATACGAAATATAGAAGGCCCAGGCATATTCTTAACGTCAACTTTGAAGACATTGGCAACGTTTCCTTCCCGGATTATTGGAAGATGTTATCCTCCCCTCCCCCCAATCTTTTGACAATCTTCAATCATATTATTTTTTCATAATGTGGAAGACCTCTTGGGTCAGTCAGGCTTCTTGCCTACTTCAGTTGATTTCATTTGGAATTTATCCTGGAAGGGTGAGCCTCGTGATAGCACTGCTTCTGTCCCACCTGATCAAATATACACTTCACTTTTCGAATGTCAGATCACTGGATTTCGCGTGTGTAGCTTTTTTATTTAGTGATATACTCCAAGCTCAGAAAATCGTCAGTCAAATTTCCCTCTACCAAGACGAGGTAATTTTATTCGGTCATATTCGAGGATGACTTTTATGGGTACATCAGGCTTCCTTTGAAATA
>JAHWFO010023120.1:3609-17731 GCA_023313115.1 Rhysida immarginata | reverse complement strand
CCCATCAACAAATGCGAATGCAGAATTGGAATATTCTTTTGTTTTGTGATAATGATAATTTTATATTGTTAATTTAAACATTACACACTGTTTAAATCAATTAGTACTAACAAGGGAACTTCGTACCCCTTACTGACACCGATTTTAACAACTTTGAATTATATTCTTCTTCTAGCGAAACTGAATCCACTTGCCTTAAAAGAGAACCCGCAATTTTGAATTGTGCGCACGCGCCACCGAAGAAGAAACGCACTTGCTTGCTTGCGCGCATGAAGAAAAAAGGAAAGCCATTGCTGCGCCCATAGGTGAAGCGGTGCGCGCATTAATACAATCGGTCAAACCTTGAAACCAAGTTCGAACTGCATTCGGCTAAGATACATTCTACCCAGGTACACAAGTCTTCAACCCTGTCCATGAAACGAGTTTGGCACCGTTTTTCTCCCACGTGACAGAGGGCGCTGCGGTGCCATGTAGGTAGAACTTACTGTGTATTTATATTGGGGAGTATGATATTTTAATGTTTTACTTTTGTATTTTCTTTATTATTTTTTTTTTATTTTACTGCATTTTTTAAATAAGTGGTGTCTAAACACATATACAAAATCAAGTGACAATTCAAACATTTTATTTTCTTTAATTTTGACAATTTTCGGTGGCTTTTTTGTTTTTCAATGTGTTTGTTTCCTCTGTTTATAGATCTAATATAAAAATGCATTCTTATGGTAACGTAGAATTTTGTCACAAATTTTAAGATGTCAATTTGGTTGGTGTTGCATCCAATAGGGAATTTGGAAACCTTATTATTGATTTCTTCCAAAACGAGCAACACCAAATCCCCATAAATTGGGCTGCACCTCAAAACATTCCCCATGCATCTTTCTATTGCCAGTAATTGATGATACAATAGTACATGATTTTTGGCTCTAAAAGTGAACCAAACTATGAAGGAATACACGTGTTGAAGTGGAAATATCTCACGTCGTGCTACAGTAGCGCTCTCAAGCGTAGGTCAGAAAAAAATTGCCTCGCCTTGGCAGGAACTTGGGTACCTGGGTAGAATGTATCTTAATTCGACTACGGCGCAATGATACAGCGAAGTTTGCACAACAACAATGGAACTACTTCCACGCAGAAGAAGCAGGCGAGAATTCATTGAATCGATTCCAATCAGACGAAATTTTTCTGCTGTTAAATAAATCTCATGTAAAAAAGAAAAAGTAATTAAATAATAATCTCCTAATGCAATTATAAATTTTATATTGTTTCTTCAATGATAATGTGAATCAGATCAATGTGAATCACATCAAAATCGTAAGCAGTAAAAGTGTAAATAAAACTGCATTATTGTAAGTATGATACATAAATAGTATAATTTCTTTTTTGGTGGCGCGTGCGCACAATACAAAATTGTGGGATTTCTTTTTTGGCAAGTGGATTCAGTTTCATTAGAAGAATAATATATTTCAAAATTGTTAAAATTCTTGTCAGACAGGGTACAAAAGTTCCTTTGTAAGTAGTGTACTTTTTTTTAAACGAAAACCCTCTACTCCGGATAAGTGGATATTTTCTTCCCCCTACTTATCGAGGTTCGACTGCATAATTATTCAAACAGGAATTTTTAAGGATTCTGATGACGATTGGTGAGATAATGAAGAAGACGAAGAACGCACACTGAGCGCTGAAAATCTATTCATGATGCAACTGAAAACGTGGTTCATCAGACCACATGAGTTTATTCCTATGCTCAACTGTCCAATCCTTGTGTTCCTTTGCGAATTGGAGACGTTTTATCTTGTTAACTGCAGATAGCAAAGGTATTCGAACTGGCCTTCGGCTCCCATATTCCATACTATGCAGTGTATGGCAAACAGTGCGTCCAGAGATCATTTGAGAGGATCCCTGATAAAGATCTGCAGTAATTTGATGCGCTGTTGCCCTTCTGTCTTTTTATACCAATCTTGCCACTCTCCTTTCTGCCCGAACATTGATGGCCACAACTGGCACCTTCAGAACTAGTTTTCCGGCAGACAGTTCAGTCTGTAACAATTTAACAGCAGCTGCTCTTGAACATTTAACGAATGCAGCCGTTTTGCTGATATTAGCTCCATGGCTCCGAGCACCAACAATCATCAAAGGCTGCTAATCGCGTCGTTTACCTATAATCTTCTGAAAAAATCACTTCCAATGTCGTGGTAAACAACCTGCTTTCCTATTTACACTAGTCCGGCTCTTTAGCAACTTCAGCGCGAAATCCGAGCTAATTTGCCTTCAAACATCAAGTGGTCATAATAATCTGGCCACTCAGAGTAAACTCTTCCTAGTATAGATATCAATACACCATTGTACAAAGCTTTAACAATATAAATATCATTGATATCAGCGTCGATCAGTAGTTAGACCAATCTGTCAGTATAGGTTCACATTCGTTAAAGAGTTACATTTCAAAAGATTGCAGAAACGCCTGTTCTCCTATAACTTATAACACCATATTTTTGAATAGTTTTAAATTTGTTCTACAATGACTACACAGCAGAAAATCTTTCACACCGGACTGATGAAAGTGATGAAGCTAAGATATCACCTTCTGTTACGTGGATGCTTCAAGTCCTTCTCAAAACAAAATCTATCATAAACATTACACGAATATCCAAATTCATTGTTTATGAATATAGAAGGAAATATGAATGCCGTGTCCCAAACTGTCGCATATACAGGGTGAGGCATTTATCTTGAGACAACTAAATATCTCGGAAACTTAGCATTGTACGAAAAATTGTCCAAAATCAAAACTGAATTATTTCGCGGGGGAAATTCATTAGTTAAAAAATTACCCCCCCCCCTTGTGCGAAGGGCTGGGGGAAGGGAGTAACTTTGAAATCTTAACTAGGAACTCCTATTATTTTTAATGGTACATTCAGATTGTACACAATATTCGAGAAATGTTTTGGTATTTTTTCAATTGATCCAACCGTTTAGGAGATAGAGGCCCTGAAAGTGTTGAACTTTTAAAGTTTTGAACCCATTCTTATCGATGAACACAAAGAGATAGAGAGTGGGTTTTACAGACATTCGTATTCTACTTTTTAATGGTCTTTAAGAATCCGAAGTCAGAATTACAAAAATCCAATATTTTTCAATACACACGCATTGACTTTGTCTCTATAAGACAGCTGCCCCCAAAAGTTTACTTTCTTCAGTTTTTCAAAAAAAAAAAATTAATTTCTTTAAAAAGTCTTAGCCCATTTCCATAAAAAATGGTCAGTGTATAGTTTAAGAACACCATTGTCTGAATTTCTAAAAAAAATAAAAAAAAATAAAAAAAAATAAAAAAAGTTGACGACGGGGGGGGGGGGGGGGGGTGGGGGGGGGGGGAAAAAAAAAAAAAAAAAAAGACCAACAAACACCAACAAGAAATTTACAAAAAAAAAAAAGCCTTAATGAGAGGAGTATGTACACGTCGAGTTTATTGAGTTTGGTTCACTCGTTAGAACGCTACAGCCATTTATTAATATTTAGAAAATAATTAATATCTCGAAAAAGGCTTACCCAATTGACATAAAACATACGCGAAGGCACAATTTACGAAACCCTCTAAGTATGTATAATTTTTATTTGGTTCAGCTATTTGCCGTTTCAGAGGAGTTAGCTGCACAAAATTGATCACATACGTACATACAGGAAAATTTTTTATTCAAAATTTCAACATATCTTCACGAATCATGAGTTTTTAAGTCGATTTCAGCAAAAAAAAATTTTGAATTTCTGAAACGAAAACAAAGGCCTTCACTCTTAGAGAGTGGTAGGCCAATAATTCATCGTTTCAACACTGGTCTTGAGCAAGAGCCGTGCTTCCCGTATTCTGTTAATCGAGCATTCCACTCAGGGCTCTAAATCCTGCGGTACAACTATACATAAGGTCCAAATTACGCAACACGCTAACAATTCTAAAATCAAAATTGGCGACCAACCTTCAAAACCTTTCCAACTAAACCATGCCTATTAACAAGTACATAGACCCCTTTTCTTTAACCCATCCCTGAGACATACCGGCACTGACACGTATAGTTACATACACGATTACCATCTTACCTCAAAGTAACATCATACCGTATCAATAGAAAAAATTGGATATATTTTTACCAATAACTAAAGCAATACAATCCGTGTTTTTAACACGTTTCTAGGAAGAGCTATGATCATTTTTCAATCAGAAGAGTGGCGCCATCTTACGTGCAATTGTGCAAAGTAAGGGTAATTCGATTTACACGATGGTCCAAATTACACGGGTCTCCCTTATTTTATGCAGTAAACGTAACTGTTTTAAAATATTTTACTCACTATTATTTATACTTAACAATTTACAGCAAAATAATTAGTTTTAATAGTCTATTCATACGTTTCATGGTAGTGGGGATAACGCATGATTTACATGGATTTTTGGCTGCTATTTTCGCAGCCCCAAATGACGTTGTTGAGGGTGTTCCTTTTTCAGTATTTTCATTGACCAATCAAATCGCGGCTTAGTATATTTAGTTGAACTAACAATTGTTTTTCAGTTGCGACCGTGTGTTGTGTGCTTTTCGAAAGTAAATATTGACTTTTTTCTACTTAATAATAGCTTTAATAGTATTCAATTAGTACTATATTTAAATAGTATTACTACTTAATAATACTTATTTAAAGAAATGAACGAAAAGATAAATTCTGTCAAATATTTGTAAAATATAATATATATAAAAGGTCACTATTTTAAATACATAAACTAACCTAATCTTATTATTATTACTAGCTGATTTGCCCGGCGTTGCTCGGGCTATTTGTTTGGTGAAATTTTGCAATATCAGAATTTGAATATAAACGAAAAAGCCTTAATAAAGTATATATTCACTTAGGAAAAACGAAAAGAATTCTTTTAAATGATCGCACTGCAAGTTTGTGTCCAATTGGGTTCACCCAGGAAAATTCGACATTGTATCCTTAACATTTCAAAATATCAAAGAAAGGCTATGAGTATTGATTTATTTCTGTTTATATTAAAAAACACTTAATAGATGGATGATTGAGAAAGTAAGGAACTCTGTTTGCAGCCTCATTAGCATCTCTCATCAACATGTAACCGTTTCATTAGAGTGGTATTCAGTCAGAGAGCGTAGAATCAGGTCCTGAATATGGTTGTTTATATTGAGAGTATCATTTTAGCAGCAAGGATTGGCACACAATCAGTTGAGATCTTTAGAATTTTATAATACGTTTAGGTAAACATTGTCTATAACTTCTCTAAAGAAAGTTACTAAATCTAAAACTTCTCTAAAGAAATTTACTAAATTGCAAAAACCATACGAAAAATAAAGTTTCTCCAGTTATTAGCTCATGAGGAAAAGTACCCACACATTTTCAGGAAAAGTTTGAGCAGCTGCACGCCTAGTTGTTTTAGAATAATTGCTTACATCTCTCCAAAGATTTTAATAAAAAAAAATAATAATGATTTTTTATTTTATTTATTTACTACTTTTTATAACTATCCCCCTTAAATCGTGAATCATTAAAGCAAGCATCGTACTTGACGAAAAAGACAGGCCTTGGAACGGAAAAGTCACATCTTCTTCTTAGTCGAAGCAACAATGTAACCTTCATTGTTTCTAACAAAAGAAAAAATGCTAATTGCTAAAATCCAACATGGAAACAATGAATATTACATTGTTGCTTGGACTAAGATGGTCAGGTGACTTTTCAGTGCCAGGGCGTGTCTTTTTCGTCGGCTGCGGCATGTATTAATTTCATCAACCATTGTTCACCCAGACGATTGTTGACGCAAACACCACGAGCTGATTGTTCACACATGCAAGGAAACTAAGTCTATTTTGTGACGTTAAGAACAATCATCTTCCTTTTTCCTTAGACGTAAGATTTACTTTTTTCATTTTTGTATCTCATTGATAATCTTTAATATTTGAATAAAAAGATATTTTATTTAATTCTAATCCTTGCCTACCTTATTGGAATAAATAAGACACAACCTGCCACCTTTTTAAAGAACCCGACCTTTGTCTTTGATTGAGCCTATTAATGAATCAATATTGAGCTAGCTGTTAATCAATCTTTTGATTTTAATGTGAGAAAGAATGAAATAGAATGGTGGTCCAATCATTGAGAAAGAGGTGAAGGTCACATTGCCACCCAACTTGTAGAGCTGTGTTTTATGACAAAGGTCACAATTTCATATATACACTGGCGGAAAAAAATCCCAACACCACGAAGGACTTGTGCTAGATGAATGAAATTTGGACAGTATATTCAGCTATGGTATTTATTCAATTGATTCAAATTTCAAGGTTATAACTTATAGGGGGCGCCACCAGCGCCACCCTGTACATGCAAATGAGATATTCCAATGACAAATATAAAGGAGATCAGACGCGCGTCTGTGTCACTTCATGGTAAAACATGCCTCGAAGGTGACTGCGACTTAAATATGGGCAGCTAACCGAATTCGAACGAGGACGTGTAGTGGGCCTTTGAGAGGGTGAACTTTCGTTCCTTGCTATTGCAGAACGCAAGGGTCGAGACGTTGCCACTGTGTACAACTGTTGGCAGCAATGATCCAGGGAAGGCAGGATTACCAGGAGACCAGGACCTGGACGATCCCCGGCCACTGGAGACAGGTTTGACCGGCGCATCTGTAGGATGGCTGTGGCAAATCGGACAGCATCTGCAGCGGACATTCGGGTTGCTGTGGCATCCAACGTCACTCCACGCACGATTCGGAACCGTCTCCTGGCCAGGAACCTCCACTCCAGGCGCCCTGTGGCATGTTTGCCTCTTACCCCTCAACACCGTGCGGTACGTCTTCAGTGGTGTCAAGCCAGAGCGACTTAGAGGGCAGAATGGAGGTCTGTGGTCTTTACGGATGAAAGTCGTTTCTGTCTGGGTCAGAGTGATGGTCGCACAAGGGTCAAGAGGAGGAGTGGGGAAGTCCTGTTACGAGCTGTATCCGCCGTCGGCATACTGGCCCCACCCCTGGCGTTATGGTATGGAGAGGGATTTCGTATGACAGCAGGACCCCCTGATGGTTATCCCAGTCACATTCGGGTGGTTGTTGAACCCATTGTGCTGCCATTCATGGCTGGTATTGATTGTTAAAATTCAAGATGGAGACAATGAAAGATAAATTGTTGGCCGGACCCCGATGATCATGTGACTCTTGAGTGCCCTGGCCTGTCTCTCGTTGGCCTCGTAGTCATCTTTAATCACATTTCTACCAATAATAAGCCCTAAATTATGACTAGGTATGATGATGTAACAATGTATGAAATTTTCGCGCTCAGGCTTTGCGTAGAGGTGGTGTTGGTCTTGCTCGGGCTCTTTTTTGATGGAATTTTGCACTATCTAATGTGAATATAAAGAAAAATTTCTGTATATTCACATTCAAAAATTGCAAAATTTAAAAAAAAGAGCCCTCACAAAGCGAAAATCGAAAAAAAAAGATTTTTTATTAAATATCCCCGAGAACCTTCCCTCCGAATTTCTTTGCTTTATCTTTATTCCCCGCGAAGTTGCATCAAAATATCAGAAATTTTGTGAAACACCCCCGAAAATCGATTTTCTTCAGTTTTCGCACCCTTAAAATATGAATATCGAAAATCGGGGAAACTACTTTTTTGGCACGGTAGCTAGAACCCTTCCTGTAAAATTTCGAAGATCTGCGTTTATTGGGGGCGGAGCCAAGCGACTGAACGTGTAAGTCCTTTCTGCACCCCTGGGTGGGCAGGGGTCCGAATTTCGAAAAACCAGGTCTTAGCACGCCCCTACGCTATCCGTCCTATGACCCCACCGAGTTTCGAGTCAGTGGCTTCAGTAGATTTTGCTGTGGGATGATTAGTGAGTCAGTCAGTGGATGTCCTCTTTTATACAGGGTGTTTTTGAATTGAGTACAGATTTTTTGGGAGATGATAGAAGAGGTCCTTAGAAGTATTTTTTGTCATATGAACATGGGGTCCCCGCAGCTCCGTTTACTTACAATACTGTATTGAACAATCAAATGACACTGGGATGCAGTGTGCGTTGGCAGGCCTTGATTATTTTATTTTTAACAATTAACACAAGCAATCTACTGTAATAACTTTTAAAGTAATTGTTTGCAAAGAAATTTCAAGGTGCGCGTGCTTGTCTGTTGAAAAGTCTTAGGACAAACTTCGTCAAGGAGATTCCATGGTATCCAACCCCCTTTGTAAAATACGATTAGTCCATATGTAAATGAACTAATCGCTTTCTGGGAAAGCAGTAGGTAAAGATTTGTTTTAAAAAGTTCACTTGATGTACTTTTTACATGTGTAAAGTTAAACAAACAGTATGAATCGTTTTACATGGAATGATTATGCAGACATGCATCTGTGTCTCGGTGCTGCTGGTACCATGGATGGTTCAAGGCGTTTGTATGCTGAACGTTATCCCAACAAAATTTTTCCCAATTCACGAACATTTGGTGAAGTAGATCGTCGTCTAAGAGAAACTGGCGCATTCGCTCATGATAATCATCAGCGTGGACGTCGTCGGTGGTTACGCTCCCCTGAATTAGAGGATGAAGTTTTGGAAAGGTTTAACCGAAATCCATCGACAAGTACTCGTGCGGTCGGAGCTGCTTTGAATACCACTGCATGGAAATTTTACATGACAACCTGCAACATCCGTTCAAGCTTCGAAAGGTGCAGGAATTATGTCCCAATGATCATGGTCCCCGGCGTGCTTTCGCGGAATGGTTTATACAGCAACAGAATAGGATTCCAGACTTTCCTTCCATGATTTTGTGGACAGATGAGGCAACGTTTACGCGAGAGAGAATGTTCATTAGCTACAGTAGTCATCTGTGGTCTCATGTCAACCCATGTGCAGCACATGTTAACAGTTTTCAGCATCGTTTTTCGTTGAATATTTGGGCTGGCATGATTCACAATGTCCTGATTGGGCCATATCTCCTACCATGCCGTCTTAACGGGCAAACATACCTTGGTTTCCTGAAGGAGGAGCTCCCTGGTCTTCTTGAAGATGTTCCACTAATGACTAGACATTTGATGTGCTTTCAACAGGACGGCGTACCTTCGCATTACACAAGAGCAGTTAGAGATTACCTAAATGAGACATATCCTGGTCGTTGGATTGGTCGTGGCGGACCAGTTGCTTGGCCAACGAGATCGCCAGATCTCACACCGATGGATTTTTTTTATAGGGAAGCATAAAATCAATGGTGTACTCCGAACCCGTAGATACCGTAGAAGAATTGGCGGCTCGTGTTGTCGCGGCAGCAGGTGACATCAGTGACCGTGCAAATCAACTGTTTCCACGCGTACATCAATCCATCATAAGGCGTTGCGAATTGTGCTATGAAGCAAATGGCGGTCATTTCGAACAATTACTGTAAAGGTCATACAGTAGATTGCTTGTGTTAATTGTTAAAAATAAAATAATCTAGGCCTACCAACGCACACTGCGTCCCAGTGTCATTTGATTGTTCAATGCAGTATTGTAAGTGAACGAAGCTGCGGGGACCCCATGTTCATATGGCAAAAAATACTTCTAGGGACCTCTTCTATCATCTCCCAAAAAATCTGTACTCAATTCAAAAACACCCTGTATAAATGATTATGTTGGCATCAAAAAGGACAGTACAGAGGACTCTCCATTTCCTAAATATTTAATGTTCACCTCGTCTAAAAATCGACTCGTTCTTTTTAAAGTTAACGCCTGTCTTAATTAATGGTAGCGTTCTTCCTTCTAGAATCATCGGCCTCGGTGGTTCAGTGGTTGCGTGATCGCCTCTGATGCCCGAGGACGCGGGTTCGACCCCGGCCGAGGACGACGAGAATTAAAATTGAGGGGGAAAATCCTGAGATCACGCACGTCTTTCGGAAGGGAAGTAAAGGCGTTGGTCCCGTGTAGTCGTTTGCCGGCTGCACGTTAAAGAACCCTTGCGAGGCAAAATTTGCGGCCCCCTAAAACACCGTCCTGAAATAGCCATAGCAGTTGAAAAGGACGTTAATACCAAATAAACCAAACCCTCTAGAATCGCTCACCCCTTTGTGGACCGTTACAATTGGACTTAGAAATTTTCAGTAGTAAGTTTTTTGGTCGACCCGGTATATTATGTAGAACAATTTTCATATATTCGGAGTGGCTCCAGCAGCGTGTGCCTGTTCGGGTTGTAGAGTTACACAAACATTGAAACGAACTGCAATTTAAAATACAGCCAGAATCATCCCTTGATATTGAAAATAAATTTTGTACAATCGAAAGTAATTTTGTTACAATCATTGGTCCCACCGACATACACGTGAGCTTTACTATGCCATCCCTGAAGCTAATTAGATTACCCCCTCAAGGGGTATATTTCTAAAATCATGAAACAAGTCTTTCTTAATTTCTTACCAAAGTGCCAAATACCAATTTTCATGGATTTATTCATGGATTTAACTTTAAAAATGACGAATTTTCAGACAAACTTACATGTCCTATTATACCCCCTTAGGTGATGAACTTCGTTAAATCCTTTCTTAGTGAGTATCTACCTTATAAAATAAAGCTACAGACCAAATTTCATATTAATAGATTCAGGGGTTTTGGCTCGGAGATGATGCATCAGTCACTCAGTCAGGACATGTTATTTTATATTTATAGATTTAGCAAAAGCGGAGCATCGCCGGGTCCGCTAGTAATAAATTAATAAAGTTATAATAAAATTAATTTTGTAAAATTTGAAGTTTTAAAATATTTCTGTCCTCCAAATATAAAAAAAACGGGATGGCAAACTAAAGTTGTTCTTAACACCGCCATAGTCGGTCCCAAGCCCGATTGAGATAGGAGGAGGGAACACGCAAGATAAGGTGTAAGGCATCGTGCCCAGATCTGGATGGCACAGCGTGTATAAAAATGTGTTTCATGAACGATCCCATTGAGTTACCAGGCGAAACCTCAATGTATTTAGCCTTGCGTCAGGAGAGGGGGGTAGCCTGACGTGGACTACTTACTTCCCCCCGGTTCTCCGGTACTTTATGGATGACAAAAATAAAGCACCAAAAACAAACAAAGGATCTGGTTTACCTTCAGGTGATAACCGATTACAGGTTTCTAACCTAAAAGAAGGAGTTAATGTCGAGGTTCCCGCAGCTGTGGGAGCGGAAGTTGGCATCGCTACCGCCGCTCCGGAGCGGCGGGGACTCAGACATCAACACTCACCAAATCGCAAAAGCGAAACCGGAGGAAAACAAAGAAACTGAGATTTCTGAAAGCTAGTGAACAATCAGCTGAAGAAATCTCTGATTCAGTTCCTTCAGACAAGAGGGATAGACCTATAGATTCTACCCCTTCTCCAGCTAGTGTTGTAGCTAGAAAAAGACTGAAAGAGGATCAAGAAAAATCCTATAAACAGGCTGTTAGCAGCATTAAAATGGCCATTATTAAAGGGTCATTCCCCGCAGAGAAGTTATCTGCTGATGAGGTTTCTCTTATTCAAATGGAGATCCTCGACAGAATAGATGCTATTCCTGAGGGTAACTTTTTACCAAGGATTAATCAGCAGAGTCTGTTAGCCGCGTGCGTTGTTGGTCGTCTGTGAAGATGAGGAGACAACAGCCTGGCTGACTAGCTCTTTTGATAACAACGATAAAGTCTTGAGGAAGGAACTTTCTTGCCTTAAAGTGATTAAGGCGAGTGAACTTCCTAAGCCTGTTAAGGTTGCCTTCAAGACAAAGGACAACATCACAAAGGATGCCAATGTTCTGCTTCGGAGGATGAATCGTTTCAACCCCGAACTGAACACCAGTGAATGGAGAACCGTCAATAGACTAGTTGAACCTCATTCAACTAGATGGATCTTCGAGGTCTATGAGAGTTCCTTAGAAGCCACCAAGAAGGCCAATCTTGTCGCCAACACTTGTATCGATCAAGGTATCTTCAAGATCCTGACTGATCCAAAGAAAAGACCTGGTTCTGAAACTGAGAAGGATGCTAATTTGGAAGCAACCACTCAGACACAGGTAAGTCCAACTAAAGATTACTCAAATATATCTGTTGGTAAAGGGGATAACCTATCTGCCATTGCGGGTGAATTAAGTGCACTTGACTTTGCAGATACAACCTCAGAAAGTACACTTCAATTCCTATCTCCAATGAACCTTGAAGATATTGAGGTTGAAGTAACTGATGAGGAAAAGCTTTTAAGCACTTCTACCAGTCCCAGTGGAGGTAAGAGGACTTAATTTTCGTCTGTCTGATACTGTGACTGTGCTTAAGATTATCCAGATAAACCTTCACTACAGTCGATCGGCCTCTGCGTTGCTTTACAACAAGATCGCTTGTGGTGATGTTGATCTGGCAATAATCCAGGAGCCTTGGATAAGGAATGGTAGGGTTGTTGGACTACCAAAAAGATGTGGAAATGTATTTTTGATACAGGTTCCAACAGACCCAGGGCATGCATTTTTGTCAGAAAGGACTTGCATGCTATGTTCATGGTCAATAATTCTGATGGTGATAATGCAACAATTAAATTGGCCATGTCTGGTGAGAATAACACTGAAATTCTCATAATGTCTTCATACTTTCCTTACGATGACAGTATTGTTCCATCGAAGAAAGTTGAAGAAACCGTTGAACAATGTTTAAAGTTCAATCACAAGCTTATTATGAAGGAATGATTGGGGAAGCAGTGATTGCAATCAAAGAGGACATGAATTATTGGAATTCATCCTTCAAAAGAACTTGCAAATCATAAATAAAGGTAATGAACCTACTTTTGTGACTTGTAATTGAAAGGAGGTTATTGACCTCACATTATGTCTTAATAATACCACTGATTTTATCAATAATTGGCTTGTTACAGATGAGGAATCTCTGTCTGATCATAGATTTATTTGCTTCTCTGTTACAGGCATCAGGCTTTTAGACTGAATGGAAAGGAGGCGGAATCCATCCCAGAAACACTGACTGGGATTCATACCTTGAAGACCTCAGGATTGCAACGGAAGGTATGTAAAATGTCTTCAATGGTTGACTTGGAACTAGCTGTTACCCAGTTGCAACGTGCTATTATCCAGTCTTACCATCAAAATTGTAAGGTGAGGAAAACTAGCTTACCAAGACAGGTTTCTTGGTGGAATAAAGAGCTTAGTTTTCTTCGCAGAAGTAGCAGAAAGCACTTCAATAAGGCCAAGAAAACTGGTGAGTGGTCTTTTTATAAAGAAACCCTCACCAGATATAATATGGCAATTAGAAAGGCTAATAAAGATTCCTGGATTAAATTTTGTGAGAATCTAAGGGACTTATCCACTACCGCAAAGGTAATGAGGATATTGTCCAAGGATAGTGTAAATCAATTAACTTCTGTTAAGAGAAACGATGACAAATTCACAGAATCAGGTGAAGAAACATTGACAGAAATGCTAAGAGTACACTTCCCGGGTTCAGTGCATGTCACCGATTTGGAGACATCCATTTCTATTGGTAGATTTAAAACCAAGAGTAAAAGGGAATGGGATGTTTCCAAAAAGATTGTCACATACAATAAAATTAAATAGGCAATTAATTCATTTGACCCAATTAAGTCCCCTGGGAAGGATGAGGTAATCCCTATTCTGTTGCAGAAAGGAATTGACATTCTGGCACCCATACTGTGTAGAATTTACAGAGTATGTTTGGTGCAGGGGTATATTCCAGAGGCTTGGAACAAACAAAAGTTGTTTTTATCCCCAAGCCTGGAAAATCGACTTACTTTGAGGCTAAATCTTTTAGACCTATCAGCCTCACTTCCTTTTTTCTTATGATATTGGAAAAACTGGTAGACAGATATCTTAGGGAGGAGGTTTTAATAACAAAACCCCTCTCAAGATAACAATTTGCTTACCAGCAAGGTAAATCAACTGAAGCAGCAATTTTTGAGTTGGTGCTTCTTATTGATAAAACATTAACAATGAAGGAAACTTCATTAGTAGCCTTTTTGGACATCGAAGGAGCTTTTGATAATGATCTACTCATACTATTATCAGGGCTCTTGAGAGTCGGGGAGTTGATAAAATTATTATCAAATGGACAACTGAGACGCTTACAACTAGGAAAGTAGAGGCTAAACATCTTG
>JAHWFO010023119.1:0-10769 GCA_023313115.1 Rhysida immarginata | reverse complement strand
TGAGAAAAGCCTTCGAACAAGACCCGACGCTCAAAATGACTGCGCTCGCAAAGAAAAAGAAAATTTCGGTGTCCACAGTGTCCAGAGCGGTCAAATAAGAAGGTGGAAAGAGCGTGAGGCCTCTGCTGACGGATTGGATACGGAAACAACGTCGGGAGCGCTGTCGCCGTCTTCTCAACGACTTGAAGAGTCATGGCGAGCGAATTGTCATTTTCTCTGACGAAAAGACCTTCACGGTCGATCCTGTCGTCAACAAGCAAAACGACTGCGTGGTAAGCTTCGGCCAGGACATCTCCAAGGTCCGCTACGTGTCTACAACCAAGCACCCGCCCTCTGTGATGATGCTCGGAATCGTGGCGTCGAATGGCGAGAAAATGCCACCTGTGTGGTTCCCAAGTGGATACCGGCTAACGGCGGCTGATTACAAGGACATCCCGGCCACAAAAGTCCTTCCCTGGGTGAAGAAATGCGGACTATATCTTTCAACAGGACGGTGTCCCTGCCCACACGGCCAACACTGTGCAAAACTGGTTGGGGTCCAACATGACCTTCTGGTCGAAGGGCTTTTGGCCTCCGCAGTCGCCAGACTTCAATCCACTTGACTACAGCGTGTGGGCGCATGTCGAGGGGAAGGCCTGCAAGGTCCGTCACAGCAACGTCGACGAGCTGAAATCATCTGTCAACCGTGTGTGGACCAGAATGAGGAAGGACTACATTCGCAAAGTTTGCAAGGCTTTTCGGCCTCGTCTGGAGCGGGTTCTTGATGCAGATGGTGGCTACATTGATTAAATGACTAATTACAATGTTATTCTACATGATGGCACAATAAAAACATGTCTAACTGCATCGTGAACATCGTCGTGTCCATTTCTTTGAGGGTAGTCACGAGTGTAACAGAACTTTTGCAAAGCCCGGTAAGAGTCATTACCATTTGTTAATCTTAATAATCAAATGTTTAATTTTACTCACAGCTGCGTAGTATCAGATTAACCGTAGACTCGCTATCACTTGTATTCCACTTTTGAGGCACTTAACACAGTTAATATTAACAGGCCATTAAATTTCACTGATCACTTTGAAGCACAAAAAACATACGTTGGAAGAATCCGGATCAATCAATAAGTGAGTTCACTGGATGGCTCACTGTCCCCACCAAATTCGACGGAAAATTCCAAGTATGAAATTGTCTTCTTATCTCGATGTTATGCATCAGCCACAATGATTGCTCACAACAGGTATCTCCTTAGATTCGCTACATATTGATAAATATTGACGTCATACATCCCATGATGATTCCACTACATGTATAGGGTGTTTCTCTTTCATTCACGAAAGAGCTCGGAAAGCCGTTTCCGGTCATCTCTCCCTTTCACATTTTACAATTATCCCACAAGAATAAAACATCATCATTTCAATTCTCATTTATAATTCATATTACAAACAACTCTACAATTAATTGAATGCTTCTATATATAAATAAATTCGAAGACCAACTCTACGCATATTTTAATACAACTCAAAAGACTCGTCCTGTCACAACGCCTCCCCTCCTGTTGATTCACAATTGTATACCCGTGACTTTTATCCTTTTTTAGAATTCCTAATTCTATCAATACTGTGAATTCGTATCACTAAAATTCTTACAAATTTGCATTCCTACTGCTAAATTGAATAATGTACATTATTATTTTAATGACCAAGTCTCTCCCAAAGTGATTTTACAATTCAACACATGAAAATGTCACAAAAGAACAAATCCATATTTTATGATCAAAGTAAAAGCCGAGCTTTCAACATGCGAGTTTGTATGTTACTTTATGAAAACCAAAAGAAAATCCGGTAAAAAATCCGGAAAACATAAAATACCGGAAACTTAGATCCAGATAATCAAAAAATAAACTAAACAGACTGTTGATCTCTTTAATTGCCATCATCGTACCAAATTACATTAGGCGCATTCGATGGCACTCAGATCTGAGAGAACAGCGTTCGGCGAGCACTTTGTTATTTCCGCTTGAGCAGAAAAAGTGTTCGGCACAGAGACAAATGAAGAAAGAGACTGGCAGTGATCTTCCCTCTAGTGGTGTCTTCGCGCCGCCATTGCAGGATTGGCAAGAAACGCTGATCGCGGAAGGCAATGCATGTGAATCAATCGCAAACAATTATTTTTTATAATATCTACCCAAGATATCTGGATGAATTTGTTATGGGACCACCAGAAAAACTTGCTGTGTTAAACAAAACATAATCATCCAAATCGGCCCATCCGATAAAAAGTTATTTGGTGATAATTAAAGTTATTCTTAAATATAAATTTAAAAAAATATTTTAAATGGAAAAGGAGGAAGAGATTATATTAAACAATTAACTAGGAAAATTCTCCTTTATAAATTATAATTTGAAAGTTAATAAAATATACAGTTCACTAATCATAATCCAAATTATTGTTGATTTGTACGAGATGCACAAATTATAATCTCCCCTTCTAATAAATAACTGGACCACATTCTCATACATGTGGTCAAATCGTTTTTTTAAAAAGATCCAATACTTCAGTTCACAAGTAATTAAATTATTAGTTAATTGCTTATTATAATATTTGGATTAATAAATTGATTATTTTATTGAACTGAGAATTATTTCTTCCTTTTCGTTTTTTGTTTAAAAAAAAACAATTTAAGTACCTTTTCAAAAGTATTTTACGTTACCAGATTTTCATTTAATTTAAAATTTTAAACATATTTTAAAGTCAATTAGCTAATATTTGATAAATTATGTTAAATAATTACATTAAATTAATGACAAATTGATTGGCATTAAATTTATCAGGTTAAAATTGAGTGCAGGGCACAAAACATTAAATCATGTATAACTCTGATGAATATAATCATGAATCCATATAAGATGATGCGTCTCACTATTATCCAATCCCTGATATTAAAATCTTGTCAAAATATTGTGATTCGATTGTAGAATATATTGCAGGATTTGTTTCTAGGCCTGTAATTAAATCTATAGTCTGCATTCAATGTAAAGAAGCGTTGAAAGAGCAATATCAGAGCTGCCACAACTTTAATTTCATTGTGAAAAAAAAATAAAGAGGCCTTATCACCATCGAAAGAAACTGTGCAAAATTTCAGAAAAAATCATTAGGAGTGAATTTAAATACGCCTATCAAAATTCTTAAAAAAACATTACATTTTATAATCGAAAACAAAATTAATATTTTCACTAATTTAACTCGCCATTCTTTTGAAATGAGTCCTTCTGACGATCATGTGCTTCGACTTATTAGACTTAATGTTATCACATACTGTAATATTCCATATCACCATGAAACCAAGCGGCGGACAGAAAAAATAAATGGAGAAAATATACGCAGTGTCTTATCACGACTTATTACATTTAAAAATCAATAAAGAATAAATTATTTTAAATTTTTTGTGTAACTGAAGCTATTTTCGAAACTCTACTGGTAATTCTGTATGAAGAGGCTTCAAATTTACTTTTTATTTAGCAATACAAATGAAAATCTTTACTAGGTATTAAAAACTACAAGAATCAACTTTTTTAAGACTGAAAAAATTAATTCATCCTTCCTCTAGTTTCATTTACTTTGACCATGGATGAAGAAATAACTTTGCTTCTTCATTTTTCTTCGTCTATGCTTTCACTTGTCTCTGGCGAAGCCTCCATTATAACGATAGGAGTTGCGAGTTTTACGTGCTCTTTTAAAAATTCGTAAGGCATTGAATCAGCTATTAAAGTCATTAAAAGTATACGTTATCGTTAGTTAATGCAATAAAGTTTATTTTAAAAAATCAGAAAACAGGTTATGCCTACTAATACCTCCTGAAATCATCTACAAAAACAGCTGAAATTACATTGAGAACATAGGCCCCCTTAGGTTTCTGCCACTCGCAACAGGGCGACTGCTGCACTTCCGGTGGCACCAGTAGCGCTCAGCGAAATGAATACAGTACTGCCAGTCTCTTACTTTCATTTGTCTCTGGTTCGGCACGCAACGAATCTGTCAGATTCTAAGTTCAGACGCTCAGCAAGCTTTTCTTTTTCTGACTTCTCAGAATGAACATGGCGGTTCGCACTGCGATGGGAATCTATCTAAGAAGCTACGAGAGCCACAGTGTACTCTTTCCTTCCTGGCCTTATGGAAAAACCCTTACCGGGATCGAATATTATGCATGCTCACACAGTTGCTCATTTGATGTAGAATCAACAATGTCTAACAATTGAAATAGGAAGCTTAACTGGAGACGCCCACTCCAACTTTCGTTGGACAAAGTAAAGTAGATCCGCCGTTTCTTTTCAATATTTGTAAAGCCGGTAAAGCCATTTCTGAGATAAAAGAGCGTTCAGCAACGGTCACTCAGACGCTCAGAAAAGCGTTCAGATACCACATGACAGTTCTAGATCTATTTTTACTCTCAAAATACTGGAAAAAACTGCGAGGAATCGGGGCCGTAGGAAGGCAAAGGGGTAGAATAAGAAAAAAAAAGCAGAAATACGAGGGTTGGGGCATAAGTCATGGCAACTATTTTTTTTCTGGTAGATATGTGAACGGATCACAAACGTATATGTGTCGTGTGGAAGTTCTGCAGGCATAGTGTGTATGCAGAACAACAGATGGCTCTGTGACAGCTGGTAGCAGCGCAGCGAGGGCTGTGAAATTAGTCAGTTGGTGAGTGTCGTGCGAAATGGAAGTAACCCGTGTTGAGCAGCGCGCTTACATCAAAATAGCCGTTCTCCGAGGGAGAAATGCGATGGAATGTCACAGTGAATTAGTGGAAGCCCTTGGGAATAATGCCCTACCAGACCATACAGTAGCACGGTGGGTAGGAAAGTTTCAGAAGGACGTGTGTCAACTAGTGATGAGGATGTTGGGGATGGGAAGAATTGGAGATGGGAAGAATTGGAGCACCCACCGTACTCTACCGACATTTCGCCCTGTGACTTTGATCTCATTCGCAAGATTAAGGAACCACTACGTGGTAGGCGGTTTGCAACACGAGAGGACATTGCTAATGCTGTGCGCCAACAGGTGATCCGATTCACACATGCTACGGCAAATGCTGAGTTTCGAATCGGTGGTCCCAGTAGATTTTACCGTGTGATGGTGAGTCAGTCAGTGGATGTCAGATACACCCTGTACAGATAGATGAGCACTTGAGCAATCGTGCGTCAAAGCGATTTCACGTGCGCGTGCCTCTGTCAATAATGCTTAAAAGATTAACAGAAAGTAACAATATATTAATTCGTGATAAATCGATTGTTATATAACATGCCATTTCTTGGTATTCTTTACAGTCACTGTTTTAGCACGTGAATTCCACTTGAAGAGGGCCACGAAAAATTCTGAAAAGTTGATATGACCGAGCTAAGACCTTAATGGCCGGATAAACGTACAGACCAAGGCCGCATCATATAAGTAGTTTTTTTGCTAAAGCTCCTATAAAGAGATCATAATTTTTCCAACAATTATATTGTAGTACACGTGCTTAATTTTTATTGTAAATTGTTTTAGAGTTGTTTCATTGCTTAATTATATGTTTGGAAAATAGGAAACCAAAATCACGTACTGAACATTGTATAAATGTAACTATATGATTCTAAAACACCGTCCGAGTTTTTTATGTATATAATTTAACACAGCTTTATATGAGGGGATGTAGCTCAGTGGTAGAGCGTTCGCTTTGCATGTGAAAGGCCCCGGGTTCGATCCCCGGCATCTCCATCGGTTTAATTTTTTCTCAATAATTAAAGCGACTTATATAAAGTTAACTCTTCCCTGACTTATATAAAGTTAATGAATCATCAAATTTAATAAAAACGTTATTCTATCCGTCATCATTGCGTTTTCCTCTTTTCTGACCAAACCACAAAAGTTATCTTTATGAAACAAAAATGATCTATAGGTCGATAATAGAAAATTAAAATGCATTTAAGGGTAAACTCCACACCCAAAACAACTTTGTTTAAAATGAAATATGAAACTCTCAATAACAACGTAGCATGTATAAAAATTTTCAATTCCTACTCAAAATTGATAAGATATATAAAAAAAACTTTTTCCCTCCCCCTGTGACAGACACTGGCGCCATGGTTCGGCAACTGTTACGTCACAAGTTGCCGAGAAGTGCGAAGGAGTTTCGAATTTTGAGAATTTTTTTTTTTTTTGAGAATTTTGAAAAACGGATAAGGAAAATAATGCTTAGAATTTTGCGGAGAACAACGCTAGGTACTTTATGACCATTGAACCTGATACTCTCTATATATGTGTATTTTAGTATACCAAGGCTCATACTAATTCAGGAATCACTAATACTTCGGAAAATAAACATAAAACTTAACGGAATTTTAACGCGCTAACAGCATATACTTTCAGTATCATTTGATATGCAAATTTCGAGTTATCCGTCGCTAAAAAAGTTGGTTATCCGGATCACCACACTGAAAGCTGATATTTAAGCACGCTACACTGTGAGACTTGGACTTCAGATGTCAGCTTTCAATGTAGTGGTCCGGATAACCAACTTTGTAGCGACGGATAACTCGGAATTTGCATAAGAAATTATATTGAAAGTATATGCTGTTAGTGCGTTAACATTTCGTTAAGTTTTATCTTTATTTTCCGAAGTATTAACGAATCTTGAATTAGTATGAGCCTTGGTATACTAAATTACACATATACCAAAATCTGTAATAATGTAAAAAATCTGTGTAATCTTAATAATCTCAGAAATCTGTGTGTAATCTTAATAATCTTTATTTAATCTCAATACTCTCTACCAAATCTTCATACTCTTTCGAATCTCCTAAAATCTAGAGATTTTATAATCTCGTCGATAATATTCGCCATTGTCGGACCCCTCGTGAAACGGGATCTTCTGCTTGCCGCGTCGGCGTGTGCCTTACACAGCAGATAGGCTTACCTCGTCCTTCCTTCGGCGTTTAACGAGTGCTGTTGCGGTCGTTGTTCTTGAAGAACGCCAGGCCCGTTTAGAGTTGGAAGAGCATCTAGTTTCACCTTATAAGTGATCTAGTTTCGGCGAATTTCTTGTTTGAATTGATACTGAATTTTAAACGGCGGATGCATAGACGCTTCAAAATGAGCATACGATGCTGTTTGGAGTTGGATAACAGTTCCCTCGCTGTCAAAAACTAATGCACTGTTTTTCAATCGATTCTGATTCCTGAAATCTATGAAACGTGAAATTTCTATCCAACTGTCTATTTACATATCCAAACAGAGACGAAATTGAAGGCATTCCGACATAAAGCAGGTTAGCAAAATCTTACGATATGTAGAATCGTTCTAAGCGACTAGAATCTCGGCGACGAAATTCCCTGAGGTTCTCACGGCAGGAAATGACAGCTTGTTCCGCCGTGTTCTGTGGAGAAGACGGAGCTCCTATGCAAATTTTCAATTTTCCGAGGCATTTTTCCTAATAAAATATTAGGAAAAATCGAAAAATTTTGAATGATAAATACTATATTAACCTGGATTAATGTTATGATGCCAAAAAAATAAAGTCGATTTTTTCCGTGGAGTTTACCTTTAAGTTAAAATAATTGACTTCAGGTTTGGTCAAGATAATCGTTTTTACGCGAAATTCTTCACATTTTTTCAATTTGAAAGTTTGTTTTTTTTTACAGATTTTACAAATTGGTTTCATACAATTTTAAATGAATTTCATACAATTTTAAATAGATTTAATACGATTTTAAATGAATTTAATACGCTTTCAAATGAATTTAATACACTTTCAAATGAATTTAACACTCTTTTAAATAGATTTAATACGTTTTTAAATGAATTTAATACAATTTTAAATGAATTTAATACGACTTTAAATAAATATAATGTGTGTAAATAAAGTTTTAATTACTAAATATTCTAAAAATAATTTTTTAAATTTATTACTAAAACTATTTTTAAATTTTTACAAACTTTTTATAAATTTTATAAATTTATATTACTGTTTACCTACCGATAATATATAAGACTATTTTACCTGTAAAAATGCTTCACCTAACATAAAACATTTCCAAAGCAGACGATTGTAAAATTAGGAACATTTCTCGTTTGTAAAATCGGATAAAATAGATGAAAATATGAATGCACAGGAAATACAGTAATAGTACATTTAAACAACGGCGGACTTATTTGTGATCCCAATTCCACTGAAGAATCTTGCGAAAATGAATTAAATGATGAAAATAATCCACATGTTGAAACACAGTCAACTGCTAATGAAATTCAAGCCACTACATCTCAAAAAAATCAAACGCGGCCAGTTCTTTTAAAATCGTATTAAATTCATTTAAAATTGTATGAAATTCATTTAAAATTGTATGAAACCAATTTGTAAAACCTGTAAGATATCTCGACAAAATAAAAAGTGAAATATAGCTTCTAATTAGCTCTGTTCATCTATTCTATAAATGGTATCAATCAGATTTTTCATTGGAAAATTTAAGCCTTATTTTTTTTTAATTTCCATTTCAATTTCAATTCCAATTTCAATTTCACTTCAATCTTACCTAATAAAAACGATATTCTGTCCGTCATCATTGACTTTCCCTCACTTCTGACTAAACCATAAGAGTTATCTTCATGAAACAAAAATGATCTACAGGACGGGAATAGACAATTAAAAATGCATTTAAGTTCCAAAAAATTGACTTCATGTTTGGTCAAGATAATCCATTTTTTGGGAAATTCATCAAATTTTTTCAATTAAAATGGAGGTTTTTAAGATATCTCGAACAAAATAAAGAACGAAATGTAGCATCCAATTAGCTCTATTCATCGAGGTATCAATCAGATTTTTCATTACAAATTTACAGCCTTTTTTTGAAAATTTCAAAAAGCGAGGCCAACTACTACTCAAAAATAAAAAATACAGAAAAGTGGGTTCTGATCAATTCCTCTATATACGCTGAAGAAAACGCGTGGCTGCCGAAAGGCGCATACGTCTGAATCAACAAGTGGATTAAGTGGATCAGTGGTCTCCTGTCGTCATTGTTGCATTTCGCCCACAGTTTGTGGCTCCAGCTGTTTTTTATTTTAACGGGCACAACGGAAAATGTTATTAAGAAAACTTTGATCAGGGTTTGGAATTTTATCGTAACAAAAATTTGAAATTTGAAATCAACAAGTTTATACATCTTTAACCGTTAGATATTACTTCCAGAAATTTGGGGATTGTGCTCTGTGGTTTGTGAGTGCGACTCCTTATTCTTTAACACTGGCAAACGAAACAAAAATTCTATGGATACTCACGTAAAATATAGGCTGACAATAAATTATGGTAATGTCATATGTAAATTTATTAACTTGTAGAGAGTGGAAGATAAAATGATATATACATAGGCGTGGAAGATACATAAACGTTCATTCACGGGATACGACTTCTGAATTTGACTCACCTCGCCACGTCGACAAATTCTCGAGTTCGCCGTAGTCAGGTCGGCTCCGGCGACGACGCTCTCGGGCTTTGCTCCTCCGTTCGTTACCACGACATGAACATAAACAATTAAATAAATAAAAAATACCTTTTTCACTTTTGTTTAAATTAAATAAAAATACTTTACTTTTCAAAATTTATTTATGTTATTTTTCCTACCCATCAAATTATCAGTCAAATGAAAACCGGAAATATTTTTTACAGCTCCTTTATTATAGACAGAGTTGGTACACTATTTTTCAATGTAGACCCCATCTTTTCGATGCATTCCGTCATCGAGTCGGGAAAAAAATTTTCATATAATGGAGATCTTGTTTATAGGAGTCTGCATACCGAATTTCACTCCTTTATATGCATAAATACAATTAGACCCTCTAATTTTCACACCCAAAACTCCGTCCTTAGTGGGCAAATCAAAACCAAACTATACAGGGTGAATACAAAAGCCTGAACCCCCCTTTTATTTTTTGAACCGAAGCAGATATGTCAATTTTGATGAATCCAATGAATAGGAAGTTGTGGGTGGCCTATCCCATGGTGCACTTTTCATCATCCCAAGTATGCAAATTAGGAAACATTCAAAATTTATCTCAAAAACCGTAAGGGATAGAGAAAAAAACCCAATTGCAAACTTGTTCAGCATAAAAAAAACAAGCAAAACAAAAAAAAATCATCCAACTCGGACCAACCAATCACCCACAATCACGTTTTTTATGTTGGTCATGTTGACCATTTCCGGAACAGTGTAGCTTGCCATCCTGGAATTGTTCTGTCTTCTGTGTGCTGAAACATGCCTTTTATTTGCTTTTCCGCATGAAAGTGAATGTGAGTATGGTAATTTATGTTAATTTTTTGATTTGCATGCTTTACATGGTGGAAATATTAACATTCAGTTTTCCTTGTGCAGTGTGACTGTTTGTAAGCTACAAATAGTTCGCCACGTGATTGTGGGTGATTGGTTGGTCCGATTTGGATTATTTTTTTTGTTTTGTTTGTTTTTTTTATGCTGAACAAGTTTGCATTTGGGTTTTTTTTCTCTATCCCTTACGGTTTTTGAGATAAATTTTGAATGTGTCCTGATTTGCATATTTGGGATGATGAAAAGTGCACCATGGGATAGGCCACCCACAACTTCCTATTCATTGGATTCATCAAAATTGCATATCTGCTTCGGTTCAAAAAATAAAAGGGGGGTTCAGACTTTTGTATTCACCCTGTATAGTGAAGGTGCACATGCCCATAGTAAGCTACATTCCGAATTTCAATTTTCTACCTCAAAAA
>JAHWFO010023115.1:17266-36637 GCA_023313115.1 Rhysida immarginata | reverse complement strand
AGTGGGAAGGTCCGCCTTCAAGAACCGTCATGGCCGAAAGTGAGCAAAACACATGGCTAAACATGAGGGTACCTGAATTATAATTCTTTCACACTCCGATCACGGAATGATAAGTTTATCTCTTCGTTAATTTTGTATTTGAAATATTTTATATTTTATAAACAATTTTTCATGGTTTCAATTTCAATTTCGTTTCGATCATCTTTCAGTACGTATTTTCGATTTATGGTTGTAGAAAGTGATTCCTGATCCTTTTTCGTGTCTATTTGTACGGTTGTACACGGAAACTCTGAGGAATGGTTTTGAAATAATTATTCCTCGGGCCCAAACTCGTCAAAAACAAAGAAGCCACACAGCTAACAACACCACGGCTCACTCCTGCCCAGAACTGCCATGGCTTCAATTGGCTTCACTTTGGTGGCGATGTTAAGAATAGGATTTGGAATCTACCTTTAATATACGTAATTGGAACAAACAGCCCGAGCAACGCCCAACGGGCATATATCAGCTACTCTTTTGTTTTCAAAGGATGTCACTAGATGGCGATGCCAGACGAAGAATGTTTCAAGGTTAATAAAATGAAACATGCCTTTTATTAACCTTGGAAGGTTTCATTTTATTCAATTTTTCCAGACATTGAAGGTCGCAGGTATATATTTTCAGGAAGCCTGCTTACACGTTGCTTGCTCCCGCGTGTCCAGCTGTCGAAATCTACATGTTTTTTTGCGCCACAGGGGAAGACATACAACGTTGTTTACCGAAATGGACTTGAATGCACAACTACTTTACAATCCATGCTCAGCTTGCCTGTGTAGCTGATTCATTTATCTTATCATTTTTTTTTTCATTATTTACTTTTGTACATATAATATAATTTTATTTTGTTCCCAGTTCATTGTTCATAAATCATCATTTTTGGTTTAAAATGATTATGAAAGGTTTGGAGAAGTCTTTCTAGACTGCTTCTCATTTTCTTGCATTTCGTTCATACTTTGTTAATCATAGTTCATTTTTTAACATAACAAACAATCGTTAAAAAAATTACTCAATGCATCTCTTCCACCAGGGCGAAGCCGGGTAATATTGCTAGTAAATAAATAAATAAATAAATAAATATCATTATTATTTCTTTTTTTATTAAAATCTTTGGAGAGATGTCAGAAATTAGGCTAACACACATAAGAGAATACACCTTTAGGGCGTGCAACTGCTCAAGCTTTTGCTGAGAAGCTAAGGTATAGTCAAACCGCAAGATCAAGACCCTGAGTGGAATGATCGATTAAGGAAAAAAGGTAAGTTTAATTCTCAGATATGAGAATTTTATATTATACTTCCTCGTCCAGGAATGAAAATTTTTGCCTTTTTTTATTAATCGATCATTCCTCTCGGGCTCTAGATCTTGCGGTTTGACTATACTTTCTCTTCTATACTAAGTTATAGACGGGGTGCGCAGGAAGTAGGAATGCGCATGCACCACTTTCTGTGCCTTCCTTTACTTCCGACCATAGAATTGTCTGAGGGAGAAAAGAGTAAACAACGAACGAATTAACCAATAAAAATGTCGTATTATGTTGCTCCTTGTTCAATCAATTCGCAAAACGCAAATTTACTGAGTAAAGTAACGTTTCATCGATTTCTGTGTACCGTTTTATGATCTCCGACTCGATAAAAAATTAATGAAAAATTCGTGTAGCTGTAGAGTACCTTTAGGATGTTAATATACTTAAATATTAAGGCGCACTATTCAGCCAATTTTGAAAAAAGACGGTTTAAAGTTTCGAGCACCATACATAAGGGAAAGTTTTCCTATTTGATTGGAAGTGATCTGATAGCTCAGACGTCAGCGTGGTTGCTACTCACAAGTCAAATTAGATGTGTGAGGTGGCGGTGTTCGAATCCCCGTTGTAACAATTTTTTTTTCTTTACCCAAATAATTCTTCAATATATTATATTTACAAATTATTTGTGACAACCAACTTTTTCACAAAATTTTCCTTTTCTCAAAATTATTATACTTATTTTTATTGTTGCAAATGTCTACGGAGTAATAAAGTATTTTCTGCAAAATATTTTGTATAGAATCAACATTTTAAAAGCAATAACTATTTTATTTTATTTTTTATTTTATTAAAAAAAATTATTTCGACGCTACCTGACATATTTATCATATAGTGCACAAGGTAGGCAGAGCGCAGAGAGGCACGTGAGAAGAGGTTTGGAATGTTCTAGATCTTTCTCGTGCCACTGACTCTCGTCAAGTATGAGCGGAGGTTCGCCAAGCCGTTACAAAAAAAAGCCGTTTATAATTGTGAAACAATAATGGTTTTTTAATCATAAAGCAGTTAATAAAAACGTTTTTCTGTGAAAATGGAGAGCGGAGAATTTACTGGCTCTTCGGGGATTGAAGAGAAAATTGACGAATATATGAACAGTGAAGTTTCGAAATTGCGATTAAAGGATGCAGTAGTATATTTTGAAAAATTGCTCCATGAAAATAATATAATTGCATCAGAATCGTCAACTATAATTTCTCAGAAGCTATGATGATGGGACAGCAACTCTATGAACTTACATCAGAAATGCTGGAGGAAAAAATATTTGTAAATGAAGAGGCATTGATTCATGCGAATGAAGATTGTGAACAAGTATCTTGTCAAGAAATTGAAGATCTTTCATCGGCCGAAGAACCAGAAGAGAAAAAAGAGCCAGAAGAGAAAAAAGAGCAGAGAAATAGAGTACGTTCCTTTGAACTATAAAATAAAAGTTATTAATATTGCCAAAGCACATCCTACGTGGACCTTGCAAACTTTGAAAAAGAAAGGATGTCGACGTTTGAAAAAGATGGAATATTTATCCCAGTGGGATAAAGAAGTAAAAAAAAGGCGAAAATACGTTTGATAAATATTCAATTATTGATTCCTGGACTTATGACCGTTTTGTTGAAGCTAGAAAAAAAGTTGGTTGTCACAAATAAATTTGTAAATATAATATATTGAATAATTATTTGGGTAAAGAAAAGAAAAATTGTTACAACTGGGATTCGAACCCGCCACCTCACTCTAATAAATTGATTTGTGAGTAGCAACCACGCTGCCGTCTGAGCTATCGGATCACTTACACTCAAAGAGGAAAACTTTCCCTTATGTATGGTGCTCGAAATTTTAAACCGTCTTTTTTCAAAATTGGCTGAATAGTGCGCCTTAATATTTAAGTATATTAACATCCTAAAGGTACACTACAACTACAAGAAGTCTCGTATTAAACTAAAATTCCGAGGTCGTAATGTCCCCTTATCAGACGGACTTTCGATGGGAATCGTCATTTTCCGCTGCGGAGAGACTGTACGGACACTTGTATATTAGAAAATTATAAAGATCTCAACTGATTGTTTGAGAGAGTAATCCTCTAATTAAACGAACCAATCCCCTCAAAAGTATATCCAGTGCTGGCAACAGACTCTAGTCATCTTTACCTCCAGACCTCCGTTCTTCTACAAATGTCTACACTTTCAAATCCCGATTAATAAAATACCTTCACTTTACCCCTCCCTTGTAAGGCATCCTTTTATCATCTTCTATAAGTTTGTGACATATGAATATGTCCCTGCGGATATAAATATGTTTATATCCGCGTGGATATTAAACTGTATGATTATTTGTTTCAAAATTATATAAAAAGGGGGAGATAGGGCTAGATCAGGCTGGGGATTTGAATGAAAGTGATGAGAGAGGTGGAGTAAGCAAAATGACGTTGATTATTAAGGGTGAACTTCTTATATCGTGGATATTTTATTTTATATATTATTCTTGTTTTAAGTGTTCGGTTGTACATTTTTTGGCAATTCACTGTAGGCTTAAAAGGTAGGGTTACGAAACACCAGGAAATAAGTGGAATAATTTTTTTTTTTCTCTTTTGTCTCTTTCTTTGATGAAAAAGGGGGGGGACGGCTCTGGAAAGGAGGGAATATAGAACAATGGGGCAGTGGAAATTCAGGGAAAATTGCAGGGGTCAAGGTCAGAGTTCCTCGGCATGTAGAAAGGAGAATTCCAAGAATAAAAAGAAGAGAACAAAAAAAAAAAAGAAAAAGATTTTTTTTTTAGTGACGGCAGAGAGAGTTGGAAAGAGTGTGTGGCTAGGAGTAGACAGAGGAAGATGAAATGTAGCAGTCGACAGGGGCAGATGAAAATGTAGTAGGAGAACGAAGTTGTGTGCTTTTGGCAGTAGAGAGAGCGAGTTGAGATGTGAGTGTGGATGATTAGCAGTCAACAACAAGATAAGATGTGAAAAACGAAGAGAGGAGCGATCGGAATATAGCTAAGATAGCGCCGAAGAGAAGGCCGGGGTCTGCACAGCACGGGGAGGCCAAGACGAATCACTAGCCAAGCCAGGTGGACGACGTCGCCTTACCCGACGAGCTGGAGAAAAGTGGGAGACGACCGCCGACCAGCACGTCTAAGCCATAGACGGGAGCGATCTCCGATGCCAGCGACGAGCGAGCAGATCGACAGGGAGAGCCGTGACCAACACCGGTAAGCTGAGGCCGTACGTAGCGTGAGCACTATTACTCGGTGGGGCAGGACGGGGCGAGAAAGCGGGCCTTGTGGGTTCTAGCAGGGCGCTTCTCGAGTCCTGAGCCGGTAGTAGTGGCTAATACGTGGGACGGTTTCAGCGGACCCGGTGTGGCGGTATCCCAGGACAGCGAGTAAAATACCGGAGAACGAGTTACAAGGACGGCGCAGTAGGGACTCTGCGGAGACGGCAAAACGTGACGACGGAGCTTCAGCGGCGTTGGTGAAGCAGTGCCATTGGAGGCGTCAGCAGGAGATCGACACGGATGAAAGCAGCTGAGAAGTTAAGGTAGTGAACAATAATTTACATTGGGCCCACGCGAGTGAAATAACTTTACTCAGAGTTGTCTTATATTATTAATTTAATTTGATTGTTGTAATGAACAGTGACTGTCAAGGTTATGTAAGAAATTAACTTGCGGGACAATAGTGTAATTTGGATAAAGAGTTAAATGTTTCCTTCTGATGCTGCGAGACTCTGAACCAAATTTTCTAAAGGGGTATTAAGACAGTTTAGAAATAGGAACTTTTCACCCTAGTTATTTAAGCGACAGTGAGTTGCCAATCAATACAGGATCACCCACGGTTATAATAATGTTTGAAATTGATTAATATTTTTTTTTATTATTTATTTTGTCTTGAATCGTCATTATTACTTTAGAATAACTGTGTAAGTTTTTTTTTTTATATATAAGAAAAGAAAAAGGAAGGAAGGATTTAATTTTATTGTTATCTTCAGCTAGGATTCTATAAATTGAAGTTTTAATTTTTTTTTTGACAGATTAGGTTAATTATTAATTTCTTTTAATTACTATTTCATGATTGTGTTATTTATGTGTGAATGCAATTAGCTGAATAGCAGCCGCCTTCCTTTTGTCTTTATATTATATTGTTTTTTTTTTTTTGTGTTTATTTTAATTACATATTTTGCTTGATATAATAATAAAGAGTTAGAGAATATAATCAGTGTTTAAGTTTGCTCATTGCGGCCATATAGATTTTCAGCTTGAATAGAGTAGTAGTAATAAGGGGAGAAAGTCACTATACGATCACGGGAGGAATAATAGGGGGTTTAGAATTTATTTAAACCAGGTGGGACAAGATTAGACGGAAGGTATTGGTGATATTGCTTTCACAAGAGAAGGTGATACACTACGATATAATATTAGATAATAATAGGATAAGATAAAATAAGGAAATAAGAGGTATTTCCGTCACAAGTTCATCAATTGTTAACTCACGTTTTCCTATACCCATCCAGGGACCTACCTCGTCGGCTCTGCCATACTGGCCCTAGGCCATCTTGTAACCTACCTGTAACATATCTCAAGATTAAATAAATAAATAAATAAATAAATAAATAAATAAATAAATAAATAAAACTGGTACTATCAATATGATTCCACGCCCTGTGACTGAATACATCTATATTGAAACAGTTACATGTTAATAAGGGATGTTGATGAGGCTGTAGACAGAGGTCCTCAACTCTCTGAATCCATCTTTGAAGTATATTTTAATATAGACATAAATAATTCAATACTTATATCCTTTCTTTGATATTCTAAAATGTGAAAGATGCAATATCGAATTTTCCTGGGCAAACCCAATTGGACACAAAATTCCAGTACGAACATTTTAAAGAGTTCTTTTCGTTTTTCCAAAGTGAATATTTATTTTACAAATTTTAAAGATTTTTTATGTGTTCCTATTTATATTCAAATTCAGATATTTCAAATTTTCATCAAACAGTCGGGGCAACGCCGGGCATATCAGATATAATACATCCAGCCTTAGTTTGCGCGAAATGTGATGGGCATATTAATTGTTATGTATTGTTTAATTTTTGTTGTAACAATGTCCAACAATTGAAACGGCCATCACATTTCGCGTAAACTAAGGCTTGATGGATTATAGCCATAGCCTAATAATGAGAAGTCTGTCCACTCTCGTTTTCAAACGTTGTCTGAGTTCCCTAACGGCAGATAAACTCAACTGCCAAATCCATTGTTTACTACTGCAATCATAACGGAGACAAAATGTCGTTTATTAAATTGGAGAAATTTTACTTACTTACTTACTTTTCAAACCCGCTTATCCGTTAGGGTCGCGGGGGCAGCAGCCCTATGGAGGATCTCCAGCGATCGCGATCTTCCGCCATCAGGCGCATGTCCTCCATGGTAATATCCAAGCGACTCGAACCCAGATTCTTCATGTAGTCTAGCCACCTGGTTCTAGGCCGACCCCTTGGTCTCTTACCCACCGGCTTGGAAAATAACAACTGCCTAGGAACCAGCGCAACTGAGATCTCTCAATGCGGAGAAGTAGCGGCTCAACACCGAAAGATTCCTTTATTGTGCTGCTGTACACTCTATCTAGTAGAGTAACATCTGCCACACCTCTCAGAAATCTCATTTCGGCCGCTTGTACCCGCGATCGCACTCTTTCGGTCATTACCCAAGCCTCATGACCATAGGTGAGAATGGGGACAAAAATGACTTAGTTTCGAATCTGCAACCCGAAACATTGAATCATGATAATGGTTTTAGATGCAACAAATAAATAAATAAATATTTTATATAGTATATAAACCTTTTATTTATTTATCAATGGACGAGTCTACAGAATCATGTACATCGGTAATACTGAATAAGGGCTTAGAATAACTGATGTATGAAATATAAGCACGAGTATCGAGTCTCTGGAAATGTCGAGTAAACACAGTGTCTATACTGAAGGTTCCTCTCCTTACTCGCGTCTGTGGTCACAATCGAATGCGGGACAACAAACACGGCACGTGTAAGCTTTTTGCAGTATCTAAAATAATAAAAAGAGTGTATTTTGTATGACGAAAAATTAGAATTATTTACGCGTAATGCTCTCTTTAGCCGGAAAGTTATTCTTAACTATAGAGAGGAAGGAATTTGTAGAAATAAATTAAGCACTTCAAAGTAAATGTACATAGAAATTATGTAACCAGGGCGTAAATTATAGATAAGTTGAAGACTTCAAAAACCATCAAAAGATCTAAATGTTTCAAAATAATAAATTATGAATTAAATTGTGAAATATAAAATATATTTATTGTAACGGAAATGAGTTTATTCCAATACACTAGGATTCATTAGTCTTCATTCAAAACGCTAAAAACAAAACAGTAGGCCATTACATGGCTAGGTAAGAGAGCGAAGTATAGTTGCCCTATCTGTTGCCACACATTAATATATTTCATAATATCTCTGTAGTAAAGATTTAAACAAGAATGATTTTACCGCCAAAGCGGATAAATGGAGCACATTTTCGTGTTATAGCATCATATATGGTTATATAGAATTAACCAACATTTTAAAACACTTTAGAAAAAATATATAAATATGAAAACTAAATAGTAAATTACTATTTATATAAACAAGTGTATAGAAAGAATTTGAACAAATAAACTTGAAGAACTGAAAGGTTAAATGGAGAGTGAAGTTATTCTTTATATATTTGAACAAATAAAACTTGTTCGTACTTGTTCCTGCTCTGGTTTGGTGAAAACAGAGTGTAAAAAAGTTAATTCGTTTTCAAGTTATCGTAATAAATAATAAGCTCCGTACGAATAATAAAATTCTTTTGATTTAGAGACCGTTCTGCCCTTTCAATAATCGTCATTCACGTGCATCCTCCACGCGCACCATCTCATTAACGTTTTGATCGCGTGCAGACCCAAACCGATGTGCTCAGTACGCCGGGTACCTCTGCTAGTGTGCTAATAAAAACTGTTGCTCAACAACAATGGTCACGTGTCTTTTCAGTTCCGGCGTGTGCTTCAAGCCGGCGCCAACAATGGTTAAACGTGCATCAACAATGGAAAACTGTTTCCGTAAGACTTTTTGGTGTCGTTTTTCGCATCACGTTTTTTGTAGATAGATGTCCAGCCTTAAAACATTATCATGTTAAAATAGATTTGAAGACGGAGAGCTTGGCTTTGTTATCCAGCTCGCGTTTCGTTACCACGGATCGCCACAGTTCACGTCTGACACAGCTTGCTGCACCGATCCGAGCATCCAATTCTTTCTCCTGCCGTCCAGCACTCGTGAATGCAATCCCCGAGATACTTGAATTTCTCCACCTGTCTCAATGAGGCTCCCCTAACAGGGAGAGCGCACTGAGCAGGCTGTCTTGAAAGGACCAGAACATCGGTTTTAGCCACACCGATCTTCATCCCAGCTTCTTCACATTTGGCTGAGCAACCTCTCCACCTGGCAGTCGCCCACACAAACACGCTCATCGCCTCGGCTGCCCCTGTCTATCCAGTCCATAAAGATAATGAACAAGAGGGGCGATAGTACGCAGCACCCTTGGCGGAGTCCAACACCCACGGTGAACGGTCTTGACTTAATGCCATTTATCCGGACACACATCTCAGAGCTTTCGTACAGAGACATGATAGCAACCAGTAATTGCCCATCCACTCCATACTCTTGCAACACTTGCCAGAACTTCTCCCGAGGAACTCTGTCATATGCTTTTTCGAGGTCCACAAAGCAAGCGTAGACCTCTTTTGCATACTCCCAGGATTTCTCAAAGATTTGCCTTAGAGGAAAGATGTGATCCGTCGTGCTTCGGCCAGGTCGGAAACCACACTGCTCCCCCAACTGTTTGGAGTCGACTATTTCCCGACTTCTCTTTTCCAGACACTTAGCGTACACTTTCTCAGGAATGCTGAGCAAAGAGATGCCTCGATAGTTGTTGCAATCTCTCTGATCTCCCTTTTTGAAGATAGGGATCACAATTCCTGTCTGCCATTGCTTAAGGGCATGTCCAGATATCCTAGCAACCTGACACACTCGAGTCAGCCACAGGATACCATCCTGATTTAAGGCCTTTAACATCTCGGACCGGATTTCATCATCACTGCAGCTTTGCCAGTCTTCAGGGACTTAACTGCCCATCTGACTTATGTTTCAGTGATACTACCGTGACTATTCTCCGCTCCAAGGTGCCTCAGTTGTTGCTTCTGAATTGCGTGTTGACGCCATTGTTGATGTTTATTGTTGCAAAGACTTTGTCTTGCATTGTTGGTCATGAGATGTTTCTCATTAGTATGCTCTGCCATAGCCATGGATATCGATTTTTTATCAATAATTATTGTTTTTTCGAGGTCTGAGATAGACGGTGGCCTTCTTCGTGCTTTGAGGGTCATGTGTGCGAAATTTTGTCGGGATCGGAGTAAAATTGTGGATTTGTGTAAAAAACAAACAAACAAGCAAGAAATTTTTATGAAGAAATTTAATTTCCAAGTCCTTTACACTAAACGTTTTTCCATTTTTTTCTTTTCGAAAAGAAAAAAAAACACAAAAAAACCCCAAGAAAATAAAACAACCGTGAGCTATATGAATTAAGGTTGTTATATCGGAACTCTTATTCAAAATAGTTTGAAATAAAAAGGATTTGCCATATTAGAAAATTTGATGAATGGTTTGCATTGGATTCCCTAAATTAGATGAAATAAAATCTTTTTTAAAAAATTATAGGACCTCTAAAGTTTTTTTTTATTCTTACTGTTATGAACAGAAAATTGCATACATACCTTTTTTTTTGCAGTCAGGTAAAATGCGATGAAGAAAATCGTAAAAAGCTTTTGATAACGACCTGTCATTAACAAAACTCAATAGCAAAACATTACCTGAATAGATCCAGAAGAGAGAAGGAGATAGCTGAACGCTTGGTGCGCTGCTGTCGTTATTATTGTTGCAGGACGTCGATCTGGCAACAGCTATAACAATGAAACCGACCCGGAGTGAACAGACTTCTCATCATTAGGCTATGTTATAACAGAGATCTTTAATACTAACGCGAGGCCAACAAGAGACAGGCCAGGGCATTCAAAAGTCACATGATCATCGGGGTCCGGGCAACAATACATCCTTCATTGTTTCCAACAAACGAAAAATTACTGATTGTTAAAATCCAAGATGGAGACAATGAAGGATGGATTGTTGCCCGGACCCCGATGATCATGTAACTTTTGAGTGCCCTGGCCTGTCTCCCGTTGACCTCATTTATAGCCATAGTTTACGAAATAGACAGGCCCCGGCGCGGAAAAGTCACCTGACCATGGTAGGCTGATCAACAATCCAACCTTCATTGTTTTCAACAAACGAAAAAAACTGATTCTTAAAATCCAAGATGGAAACAATGAAGGTTACATTGGCTAAGGTCAAAAACTCTCACCGGTGAGAAGAGTTAGCGCTTGGTCGGTCAGAAATCCTAGTAAGAAATTTGTGACGTCATTTTAACGCGGTCAGAAACGCCAGTTAGTGCTGCTATGACTAACCGGTTAGTCTTACCGTCCTCACCGAGAAAAAGACGGTTAGCCCAGTGAAAAATTACGTCATCATTCTCTCACCGGTGAGGGTTTTTGACCTTAGCCAATGTAACCTTCATTGTTTCCATCTTGGATTTTAAGAATCAGTTTTTTTCGTTTGTTGAAAACAATGAAGATTGGATTGTTGATCAGCCTACCATGGTCAGGTGACTTTTCCGCGCCGGGGCCTGTCTTTTTCGTAGGCTATGGTTTATAATAATGGTTGGAAACAATCCAATCTTCATTGTTTCCAACAAACGAAACAACGCTGATTGTTGAAATCCATGATGAAAACAATGAAGAGCGGATTGTTGCTCGATCTACCTTGGTCATGTGACTTTTTAGTGCCCCGGCCTGTCTTTCTCGTGGGCTACGTTTATAGCCGAGGCCAACGAGAGACAGGCCAGGGCACTCAAAAGTCACATGATCATCGGGGTCCGGCCAACAATTCATCCTTCATTGTCTCCATGTTGAATTTTAACAATCAGTATTTTTTTGTTTGTTGGAAACAATGAAGGATGGATTGTTGCCCCGATGATCATGTGATTTTTGAGTGCCCTGGCCTTCTCTCGTTGGCCTCAGTTTATAGCGTACTGGCGTAAATTGCTTTCATAAACTCTTTATTCGTGTTATTATTAGATTACATAAAATAGATACATTTTTAAATAAATTAATTAATAAAATACTATAAAAAATTAACAATGTTTAAGAATAAATATTAATAAACAATAAATAAATGAATAAAATGCAATTAAAAATTAATAAATACACATTATTTACAAGCATATTCATTTTAGAAACGGAAGTGTAATTATATAATACACGTATACAGAGAAATAATAAAATTAATGATGAAATTATTTTATAAACTTAACATTATAGAAAGTTATTATTTCTTATAGTTTTTATTATATATAACTAAAATATGAAAATCTCTGAAATAATTTAACTTCATTTTTATATTTGGAATACTTTAAATTGAAAATTAAAAAGTAACCAACAAATTTTTAAAATGAACAACAGATATCCACTACACTCAATGTAGAATTTTTTTAAAGAATTTAGTGTTTTTGTGCTGATAGACTTTGAACAATACAAAACATTTTGTTTAAACAATATCTCGCGCACATCGTTGATTTTTGGCCATTTTTAAATTCAGCTTGCATTTATAACGAAGCCAACGAAAAAGACCTCGATTGGTCTCGATTTATAAGCAATGACGTATATTAAAGATACACCACAGCCCACTAGATAAAGGCCTGAAATATGGCGGCGCTCGCAAGCGGACTGTCTGTGTGAAATAAGCTGAAATAAAAGAATTATTTCATAAAAATTTGCTTTAATTTTCTTACAAAATCTAACCAAAATAATTAATCTATTACAGGAACTAATTTTTGCAGATTTCTAAAACCATCATATATGGTTTCGAAATTTTTTATAGAAAAGATGCTTTTTCTCTTCCTCCATAGATGGCTCTATTTTGAAAAAAATGAAACTAAATTTATTTGCACGTATGTTGCCATTGTTTTCATTGAAATATAAAGCCATTTATATAAGTTCAAAAACTTAGATTTCGTTAGAAGATTAAAGCAAATTTGTGAAATAATTCTTCTATTCCATCTTATTTTACACAGATCGTCCGCCTGCGAGCGCCGCCATTTTGAAAACAGCACTCAGGCCTTTATCTTGTGGGCTGTGGATAGACTCCGAATCCTATTGTTAACAGCGGCCAAAAGTGAAGCAAATTGAGCCATGATAGTTCTGGGCAGGAGTGAGACGTGGAGTAATTAGCTGTCTGGCTGATTTGTTTTTGAAGATTTTGGGCCTGAGGAATAATTAATTCAAAACCAATCCTCAAAGTTAAACTGCGTACAACTGTACACACAGACAAGAAAAAGGATCAGGAATCATTTTTCCACAAAAATAAATCAAAAATACGTAACTAAAATGAAATACGTAACTGAAAGACAATCGAAACGAATTTGAAATTGAAACCATGATCGAAAAATTGTTTATAAAATATAATAAAATACTTCAAATACAAAGTAAACGAAAAGATAAACTTATCACTCCGTGATCGGTGTGTGAAAGAATTATTAATCAGCTACTCTTGTGTTTAGCCATGTGTTTTGCATAATCTTCACTCACTTTCGGCCATGACAGTTTTGGGCATGGAGCTTCCCAATTTGCTTCAAGTTACAACAATAGGATTCGGAGTCTATCTTTAATATACGTCATTGTTTATAAGCCAATCCAGGAATAAATGACATGTGCTCTTGGTCTAACACTTCCGTTATTAAATCGAAACTAAAAATCAGATTTGTAAAATGAAAACAGTTTATGACATAAAATTGGCCGTGACGTCGCAATGACGTCATAAATGAGGCTGCCATCTGGTGTAGAAGGATAAAATACATATGCGCAAACAAATCTGCAAAACCAGATGCTGAAACTTCACTTTTAACTGCGGAAATCTCATAAACCGTTCGTTATCCGAACCATGTTTATATGAACTTTTGTTTTCATCTAACCCTGGGGAATCACCACCAGAAGTTTGTGACAGGGGTTTAGATATACCCTGTATAAATTTATTCTCCGACATTAAAATTCCACACTGTAAAGTGCTAAACAAATAGTAAATGATTTAAAACTGGTCAGTGTTTTTCTCTCTAATGGAGCCAATACAAACAATGAAAATTTCTAAGTAAGAAATAGCGTAGAAATATCTAAGCACACCAAATTTCACTTCTATGTGATAAAACTGTGCCACGATAATTTTTGTAATGATTTAAAAATTTTATTTTTAATTTTTAAAAAACGTCTTTATTAGTAGCTGTAGCAAAAAGCTACTTATAAGAATGGACATTTGATCTGTACGTTATTTCAGCCGTCCGTCCGTCCACCGTTTGCACGATAACTTGAAAACTAATTAAAATTTTCAAGTTCGGTTTTCAGAAATATGACAATCAAGGTCTTAGCTCGGCCGTATCAACTTTTTAGAAAGGGGCATATCCACCTTTACTATTTAGCTTGGTTTTGTTTGGTGTACTAGGGTCGGAATTACGGGGATGGGAGTAAGAGGGAACAATTATGCGCTATTTAGTATGTAAAGGAGTGGAATTCAGTATCCACATTCCTCTAGAAAAGATCTACATTACTATGAAGTTTAGGCCCAATTGTTCCAGTAGAGTCGGAATTGCGGGGGTGGCAGTCACTTGGACTTTAGAACTTTGACAAAATATGGCATGTTGTGATAGCATTCGATGGGAAATGATGAGAAAGGAGAGATACGAGCTATTTTACATTTTCTACATACTATGTTCGATAAAATCAGTTTTTTGATTAAAAAACTTGGGGGGAAGTAAAAAGTGCAGATAAAGGGGGTAACAATAGATTACCGCAGGGTCTGCTATTTGCCTTACCCTACTCAGGGGGGATTAATTTCTTGTTAATAAATGTATAAATGTAACTCTGCTTCACAGCTAAAGCTTCTCCTTGGAATGTTTACAATATTTTATTATTGAAGGAAATCTGAGTAGGCAACGATATTGTTAGTTTACCGAGTAAAAATGCGTACTAAGAGTGACTTCGTTCCCGGAATATTAACAAAAATTGGAGTAATGATGAATTTTCGTCATTCCCATGTTTGAGGATGTCTTGACAACAACTGGTTAAGTCGGAGCTATAGAACCACTTGGACCGCCGCAGGCCAAACAACGGGATGCCAATTCAAGCATCAGCTAATCGCCTGAGATGCCAATTCTTCTCGGGACTAACACTAAGCTAGCCAGCAAATAAATGGAATGAATTGCCTTGGCCTTGGACATATACTGTCATATCAATGAATTATGACCAGCACCCCTTCAAGACAAACGCATGGTTCGCCTCAACAACGATTACACATTGCAAAATTTGCATAACAGGCTGAGAAAGCTTTAAAGCAGGTGCATCAAACGGCAGGTGCACGAGCCTCAAGATGGGTTATCGTCCGGATTTAACGGACATCTAAAAAGGGATGATAATCGGCTATCGCATCTCCGAAACGGCGCGATTTGTGAACTGTTCACGGTCCGCTGTAGTGAAGGTGTACAAAGAGTGGACAGCAGGGACAGATATCGCGTCCCAACGCCATAGCTTTAAAGGGTCATGAGCCGTCGATCAACGGGGTGAGCGGCGCCTACGACGACTCGTAAAAGGTGACAGAAGAGCCACAGTCCATTAACTGACCACCAGATTCAACAGTGGTGCCAACAGACGTGTATCCGACATTACCGTTGAACGCAACCTGCTACGGATGGGCCTGAACAGTCGACGCATGGTTGCTGCACCCATGTTGAACAGGGGTCATCGTCAACGACGCCTAGACTTTGCACGTGAGCACCGCCATTGGACCACAGACGAGGGGTCAAGGTTTTTGCTCCATAAGATTGACGGGCGAGTGCGTCGTGAACGCCATGAAAAGAGACTGCAGGAGGCTATTGTGGGCCGGAAACAGACTGGTGAGGGTTGTGTGCATGTGTGGGGGATCTTCTGTTGGGAGCAGTTAGGTCCACTGATTCGTCTAGAGGGCAATTTGAATGCCTGTGGCTATCTGTCAATCGTAGCGGACCAGGTGCACCCGTACATGCTCACGATGTTCCCCCGATGTGTTCCAGCAGGACAATGCACCCTGCCACAAGGCACGTCTCCTTCTGGATTGGTTCGAGGAGCACTCTACTGACTTTCGAGTGCTCCCTTGGCCCGCTAATTCGCCGGACATTAATCCAATCGAACATCTGTGGGAGCACCTTGATCGCCATGTACGGCAACTAGACCCTCCCTCTTATGACTCTCGAAGCTCTGTGGACAGCATTTCAAGCGGAATTGACTTCCACACCATCGGACACATACTGCGCACTTCTTGCGTCTATGCCACGACGCCTAGGAGCAGTTATAGCGGCGAAGGGTGGCTACTCCCATTACTAAGCGGGTGGTCATAATTCAGTGAGATGACAGTGTATCAAAACAATTGAAAAATCTCCGGAGGTTAGTGCACTGTTTTAAAATTCGAAGGGAATCTCCCATTCAGAAACTAATAACAAGCTTGAAAGTTAACTGTACTTTGTGGTTTAACTCAGAAATACTGCTCAGTTACGCATGAACTTTGTACATCCCTATTCACTGAAATCATAACGCTATAACTGAAAATTGAGAAAATTAATTAAATTTAATTATTTCTGTCAAACTTAATATTTTATTTGCTTGTTTAAGTTTCAATGGAAACTTTTATAATATCTAGCTAAGCTCTGTTGTTAAATAACTTTCTTTTGCGTTACAAGATTTGAAATCTCACCCCCCGCCCTCCTTCTTAGTGAGAATTAGACACAAACGTGATCCTCTGGCGTGAGTGGCCTTTTACTAGTAATTGTTACAGAATCGATCAGAAAGCATAATACACAATTGTTACAAAATCGATCACTTTATTTTTTTCACAGCAAGAGGGCAAAACTGGAAGCAACATATTTACAGTAAGCAAATGACAAATTATAAAAACCAAAAATAATAATTAAAGCGCAAGACAAGAACATGGCAAACAAAACATAATATTACCATATGCAAAAGTAAATTACAAAATCACAATTTGAAAATATGAACTATCTTGTCATCCACGTCGATTAAATGTGAAATGTTGAAATGTTTTGAACATACGATTTTTGTTCAAAATGTTTTATTAAAAAATATCATTGATATAATCGTTTATACAAATTGAAGAGCAATCTAAATATAGACCAAAAATCGAATGCATCTTTTATAGCTTCAACAATTACTTTGGGTATAAAACTCAGAAAAGGCTATTCACTATCAGGTTACCGTATTATAGTATTATAAAATTGCAATAAATGAGAATGTTAAAAAAAATGTGTTTTCCAAAATTATTATTAGTGGCAAAATAACTCATAACTTATAGGTCGACGGACTGTTAATTATCAAAACAAAGTTACTAAGTTGACGTTTCATGTTCTATCACCTTATTTACAACAAAACGCTATAAACATCGCAGAGAAACCCGTCCTTTCATACATTTATGGCCTGTAATTTGTGGAAAAAATCTATATTTCTCATATCTTCTTTCCAACAGAGAGGTCACTTAAAAGCCATGTAATAAATAAGAAGGACATTAAACCAACAGCAGTTTTAATCGAAACTAGATAATTGTCAAATATCCAACTACAAATAAAGGAGAACATGTGAGTTCGTCACGGAAACAGTTTTGCATTGTTGTTGCACGTTTAAGCATTGTTGGCGCTCACTCAAAGCATACGCCGGAACTGAAAAGTCACCTGACCATTGTTGTCTGAGCAACAATTTTTATCATCGATCAATCACAAAACTATAAATATAGGAGAAAATGTGAGTTTATCAAACGAAACAATTTGAATGAATTGAATTTGATAAAAATAATTACCGCGCAAACTGCGCGTGGGCTCCGTTCATATACAAGTATACAGTAGCGCTCAAAAAATAGTACACTTTTATGTTTATTGCTATAATACTTTCAAAAATTAAGAACATATAACTAAACATTGTATACATATTATCTATATAAATATACAAAAGAAAAACTAGAAATAAGGTCAACGTTATTTGTATTTGCGAGGACACCATTAAACTGCCAAAATACAAAAATCATAAAATAGTACACACGCAAAAAAAATCCCAAAAATGAAGTAAATACAATGAAAAAAAAGAGTTAGCAGATCAATATTTTGTTGCAAAACCTTTTGCATCAATAACAGCTTTGTAGCGGGCTGGCATTGAATCAATTAGTTTAGTGATTTTGGCCATTGGAATTTTTTCCCATTCTTTTCATAAAATTTCAAATTTTTCCCGTGAATTTCGTGCTTTCTGTGATTTGCAACTGCGGTCTAATTCTTCCCACATACAGTATGCTCAATAGGATTTCGCACCTTCTTTGACTTGAACCAGTCTTTGACCACACAAGCGGTATGTTTGGAATCATTGTCTTGCAGATAAATCCATCCACGAGGCATATTTGCTTTGGCAAAAGGAAGCATACGTTGCTGTAAGATATTCTTATATACTATTTTGTCCATTATTCCATCGATCTTTATCAGAGGGCCTACCCCTTTATGACTGAAACAACCCCATACCATAGTGGATGCTCCACCATGTTTAACGGTTGGTAATTGGTATTGTGGATCAAATCTATGGTTTGCTGGACGGCGTACGTACTGGATACCATCAGATCCGAATAGTAAAAACTTCGATTCATCACTAAAAAGCACTTTATTCCATTTTTTGGAGGTCCACTTCAAATGATCTTTGGCAAATTTGAGGTGGGCTATCCGGTTCTTCTTGGAGATCAAAGGTTTTTTCACGGGACATCTACCAAACAAATCTGCATCCCTCAGACATCTTTTCGTGGTACTCACACTCATGTTAACATTATGGAAGGTTGCCATTTCGTTATTAAGGTCAACTGCAGTTTTCTTCGGGTCAGCCTTAGACAGCCGTATCAAGACTTTATCTTCTCCAGGAGTTGTTGATTTTGGTCAGCCGACCCTGGCTTACGAGTTACATATCCTTGCGTGCGAAAACGCTGAAAAATTCTTGCCACCATGGACTTTGGAACTTGAAACTGAGGTGTACGAGTTGCCATTGTTGATTGCATCTATAATGTGCTTTTTTATTGAAGATGGCAGATGAACTCGAAGCGACATATTAAATATTGCCAGCAACAGCAAAATGTCAACATCAATATAGAGAATATCAGAAAAATCTACATAAAACTTAGTGTGTACTATTTTATGAACTCACCTCTATCAATAATGGATGAGTCTTCAAATACTAATTAACTCTAAAGAGTCTGAATTTTTTTCAATATTCAAATGTTTATGCAGTCTATATATTATTACAAATTCTTTAATTAAAATTCAATACTTCAGAAGTTATGATGATAAAACATAAAGTGTACTATTTTTTGAGTGCTACTGTATATGTCGTAGACACATAGCGTAATTGGACACTTCGTGAAATGTCCAGACACTTCGTGAAGTGTCCAGTTGCATTGGACACATACTGTAATTAGGTAGAATTACAGTATCTGTCTGGACACTTCGCGAAGTGTCTACAGCAGGTCAGACCGATACAGTAACGATATCAAATCCCGTGCAGGTAAATTTTAGCTATCGCAATGACAAAAAACTGTTTTAATATTTGCCATATTATAATTAACTGACATTTAAAAATTTTTACACGACTTTATTTTATATATTATTTTCAAAAAAATGGTTTAATCATAAATTTCAACAATTTTTTCCAATGATTATTTTAGTTTTTATAAAATTAAAAAAATATAATTGTATAAAGAAAATTAAAAAATGTAATTGTATTAATAAATATTAATTGTATAAATTTCTTGTAATATATTCGGTTTTACCTTGTGAAATA
>JAHWFO010023114.1:610-67828 GCA_023313115.1 Rhysida immarginata | reverse complement strand
TAAGCAGTCTTCCCAAATTTGCTTTGGCTGGCTTGGATTGCAACACGTCAAGATAACAGAAAAGAGATGTCAAAGCTGTTGAGGCATCTGGAATCCAGTTGCCTCCTGCATACATCGGTGCCATTCTTGGTCATCTTCTAATAGCCCCAACGCTCTTGCAGCTTCTTGAAACGTCCTGTATTCAAGTCCATCAACGGTACGTAGATCCTGAAACGATTTGGGTCCTCGCACAAAGCAGAGCAGAAGACGCAAATGATACCTTTCTATCTCTGATGGTGAAACAGCGACCATTCGTCCGATTACTTTGCCGCCTCCTCTCTGACGTAGCTTCCAAGATTTGCTTCCTGTGATCCATGTGTAGTGTTTGGGAACCTCATGATAAAGTAATTGGAAGCAGTTGGGTCTTGAGCACAAACTTCAAAGAATCGTGTGAGCATTACGAATTGTATCTGCAGATGCCGTTGCTGGATTAAAGACAACGTAGTTCAGATATGGCAAGTGTACTGTCAATTGAACAACTGTATGAGACTTGCCCTGAAGAGGAAAAGTGAATGTTCTCCAGCGTGCTTCCGGAGCGAATATGTATCTTGCACTCAAGTATTGCTGAATTTCATCAATATCCACTTTTGTAGTTTCTGTAGCCACTTCATCTCCAATACTGGTGTCAGGTCTCTCAATAGAGTTTAGTAGCTCGATCATGACCTTTGTACAAATATTTGTATATGTACTTGATGGAGTTGATAGTAGAGCAAATCTCTACATTGATGTGGCAGTTATACTTTTGGCAAAGGTATGGGTTGTATGCACTACTTCATGAATTACCAATCTCAAATCTATGCCACGTCTTGGAAACTCACCAGCACTAATAAAGAGTTGAACAAAAGGATTTATTCTCCAAATTGTGTGTTGATATCTTCATCTAACCCATCCATAATGCTTACACGTGCAGCAATTTGGTTTTCCGTATCTTCATCGTATATACATGTATATTATATTTTGAAAAATTTCGAATGATATAGAATATTCTGCTTCTTCTCGGTTACTGTCTAACTTAGTAATTTGCTGCCGCTTTCTTATTGTTATAAAGAACGGACGTGTTTAATTGTTTGTCCCTCTATTGTTGTTCACGTTTTTAATTGTTGCCTCACTTGCTTCACTTCTAGCAAAATATATATCGGGTGTTTCAAAAATGACCGGTATATTTGAAAAATCAACAAAAACTAAACGGGCAGCGATAGAAATACACCGTGTATTGCAATATGCTTGGGATAACAGTAAATTTTCAGGCAGACTAACTTTCGAAATTAGTTACAATGTTCCACAACAGATGGCGCTGCAGTCTGGAAAAATCTGAACTACGATATTTTCCACATATCCACCATGCGCAGCAATGATATGGCGTAGTCTCAGAACGAAATTACCAGAAACCCGTGTATCTTTATTGTATCGCTTATCGGTCCTTTGGTTACATTAAACTTCTGTTGAAAACTTCGTCTTGTTGCAACAACACTGTTCTAGGCGGTGGAATTCCAACACCAGAAAAATCCTCTGTTCTAAGGAATAAACCATTTTTTCACAGCAAACTTGCAATCTGTGAACAGCACACGCTTACAGCAGAAAGACGACTTATAGAATGGCGAACTCACAGACTGCGTTTTCTTCTATATCTTTCAAATCGCCTGCAGCGCCATCTGTTGTTGAAAATTGTAACTACTAATTTCGAAAGTTTGTCTGCCTGAAAATTTACTGTTGTCCCAAGCATATTGCAACAAACGGTGTATTTCTATCGCTGCCCGTTTAGAACGGATAGGAAAAGGAAAGGATAAGTAATTTGCATATTTATCATTTCATAATGACGAGTCACGAACGAATACAATTTAATTTTTCCTTTAATATTTCACTGATTGTTGGCGCTGATTTGAAACACGGGAGTAGGGTATTGTAAATCGTATTTCTACCAATAATAAGCCTGAAATTGTCCCTAAAGCTGGTGATTAAACAGTGTATTGTGCGCATGCTTTCTCTCTAGGCGATATTGATTGCACACGCCTCCGTTACGACCAGTTCCTACATTTCAAATATACACAAATTACAAATTAGAAGTTTTATGGGTGGAATATATAAACAATACAGTTCTACAATGGTTAATGTAGCAGTATTCATTTAGCCTTTTGGTACCTGATTATATCATTCATTAATGGTTTATTCTATACTGGCCGGCGAGGTGGCCGAGAGGGCTAGGGCGTAGGCTTTCTAGTTCTCGAGTCCGTCTGGTCGTGGGTTCGAATTCCGCCGTGGGCATGGATGTTTGTGTTTGTCCTGGGCTGCGTACAGATATAACTTGTGTAAAAGGCGCAAAATGACCTTAATAGTCGACGCCAAACTTTCTAATGAACCAACCAAGCATTTATTCTATATTGAAACGCTCCTTCTGCTTCTCACAATGCACTATCTATCCAAAAGTAATCGGACACTTTCGACTTTAGACGTTTTGTCGAATATCTAGAAAAATACTTGATGAATTATCCTGAAACTTCAGGGGTGTAAAGAGCCTATTACACCTCATGTATTTCAGCGAAGAGTTTGTCCAGAAGTCAATAGAGGACTAGCAACAAAGTGAACCAAAAAATAATGTTTGGGATCACGCTGTAAAACATAATGCTTGAAATGCGTTGTAGCTATAGCATGTGATTATGAGGCTTCTTTTACTACATGTGTTCATTTGTATGAGAGTAGCACGTATATTCATGGAGATACTGTATAAAGGCTACGTTAACAAAATCGAAATGTTTTAGTAAGCTTATAAAATGCAGGTTTTTAACCCAATGCAAAGCCAATTTCAGGAAACTTGACAATCTGTAGTAAAGACAACACCCTGCAATCAGACTATAAAAATATTAAATATTTGATGAAATATGAGCAATTTTACTAAATAATGTTTAACTGCGCATGAGTTACGAAAATGTCTTTTGCATAATTTATTAGTCAAATTTACAGAGCTACTCTTATATGAAAATTCGGAAACATATCGTCGATAGAATGAGTTGAATTTCAGTTGCTCTCAAAAATAAACAAAACGATAAAGGGTTTTCTCCAAATTTCTATTTTTTGATCGGGCACCAGTATCAATTTCTTCTCCTTACGCTTCCAGTCATAAAAAATTCCTTCTAAAAATTCCAGTTTCCCCCAAAATAATTTAAAATAGACATAAATTTGAACTATACTGTGTTCAACGAAAGAAAAACTGGGCGTGTCTAATTAAATTCCCAATTTCAATTGTTAGACATTGTTGCTAAATAAAATTAACAATGTTTAACAATTGAAATTGGAAATTTAACTGGACACGCCCAGTTTTTCTTTCGTTGGACAGAGTATAATTAACGGTAAGTTATTGGTAAAATATTCTTAAAATACAGTAAGTTCCTATAAAGTTAGACCACTTAGTTTGTTAAAGACAACGTAGAGGAACAACACAACGAACGCTTAGTTTGAAGTTAAATTTGTTTGCCATTTAAAATAAATGTGATTATTTTACATCGTATCAATTGGAAAACGCATGTAAAAACTTCATCCGATAAATGAAAAAATATTACACTGATTAAACAAATCGTCACATCTTCCATTAATCACAGACCACAGAGTTAGTGGTACCAGAGCATTTGTCTACAAATGTATACAAATGTCTCTTATTGTTGGTACAAACATGCGTATTACCTTCAGTTTAAATGAGATGTTCTATAACTATGTTGTAAATATAGTTTGTTGAGTGGTAACTTTGAAAAGGCCCGCATCACGCCTCGAGAACGTGCACTCCTCCCAGCTAAAATTCGAAAGATCATTCTCGATAAACATAATTCAGATTTATGTGAACGCCAAATTAGTTGGGATTCGGATATACCCAAAACAACAATCCGCCAGATTAAGCACCAGCACGAACGAGAAACTAGTGGAAAAACATCTGGAAGAAAAAGAGAAACCTCTGCGTCTGATGATAAATACCTGAAAAGGATAGTTTGAGGGAGGCCGTGGCCTGGTGGGCTTTCATTGAAACAGCTTCTGTGAAGTTAAGAAATATCAGGCGCGGCTTATCACTGGATGGGCGGCCCATCAGTGACACAAGGTCTCCACCCTCCCGGCTGCTGTGACCAACAATACAGCAGTCGTTAATCCAGGTCCATCCAGAGACCTAACTCGTCGGCCTCAGGCTTATATATACAAAATCCGACTCGCAAGTGCTTCTGAATTAACTGCATAATGGAACAAAACCATTGAACAAAATGTATCAGTGTGTATACTGCACGACGACGTTTGAAGGAAATGAAGTTTCGATTCAACTTACTTTCTTGTATCCAAATGGCAATTAAATTTAACTTCAAACTAACAAGGGAAGTACACGAAGGTGTACAAAAAAACTCTGTGTTTGCGCGCAGGCTTACCTTGGAATCGATGGGGTTGTGCGGTGGTGGTAGCGCTCCGGGAGTGAAAAGTTTAAAAAACATGACGGTAAGAGGGGATGCAAAATCGTCAACGGCGGTCGCCAAAGAATTACTGATATTAAGCACAAAAACTTAATTTTGCTGTACAATTATTCGTTTCGAAATAATTTATAAGATAAGGTAAACCCTGTTTCACAATTACGGCTTGCGTGCGGAATTTACGTGGATGCGGAGCTCGCAACGGAAAGAGAGGTTTTACCGCAAACGCGTTCATTTCACAAAAATATGCAGACCCGCAGATTCCGTCAATATAAAGGAGGGCCAAGGATTTTGAGTTGTTTCTGAAATCGAAACCTTCAAAGTGATTTGCGAATCCCGCAGTAACGGCTGCAACACCGGAGAATGCCTGTTTGAAACTGGAGTCAGAGAAAAAAAGACCAGTACGGGAGTTCCCAGCCCAACACCGGAGAGGTGACAACCCTTGTCGTAAAATTCTTTTATGTAGTGTAATTTTAACTTCAAAATGAAAAATTTAACCATAGCACGGTTAAAATTTAACACTCTAAAACACTCGTGCGACATCTTTTGGCAAGCTTTTGAACATCGCATGGTTCTAGTGCTTGTGTTTTCCCGTGGGAATGTGGCATTTTCCCACAGGAAAAGTAGCCTAAATGTTGACCCAGACTATAAGCTATAACTATCTATATAGAGGGTGCGGCAGCATAACTTCCTTATTTCGTATTGCAATAAAACAAAAAGTATTAAAGATATCGTTTTATTTTTTGTTTTCTACAACAGTTACACACTTAAAGTTGTGGTTTACACAGTTTTAAAAATCATATGGGGTAAGTGACACCCACCATTGTCGATACTCAAACATGCTCGAGGAGGTTTTTTTTTGCCATGACTGGATGAAATGGACTTGGGGGACCTATGGTTTCACCAGGACGGAGCAACGGCCCATACGTCAAGGGCATCGATGGCTGTGTTGCCCTCGATCACTTCCCAGGGCACCTCATCTCACGGAGAGGCGATTTGGGGTGGCCGGCGTGTTCTCCCGATATGTCCCCATGTGATTTTTTTGTGGGGTATTTGAAATCCCGTGTCTATACTAATGGGTCCCACAGACGCTGGACGACCTGAATCAGCAGCGCCCGGGGGTACTTCCTGGTACACTTCCTGTCCTTCATGCACGGGGATGATTGTGTTTGTTGTGTGCCCGAATGCCCCGTGGATCATATATTTGAAAACTGTGTCGTGTAGCTTTTTGTCAGTGTTGGCATCAGGAATTTTTGCAGTAATAATATCATCAATTTGCTTGGGACGCAATTTTTCTTTTGGCCACAGTAAAAAATGTACGTGGGGCAAATCGCGCTTTTGCCACTCTCGAGTACATGAAGCACTGAGTCTCGCCATATATTTGACCTTTCGTGAGCAGAGCTACCAACTTTCGAACTTTAATTTCAGAACTTCGAGCACAGGATAGGATGAGCATAAAATGATGATGCAATGACAACATTTGTTTTATGCTATTGAATATAAAATGAGTATAGCAGAAGATAAGGATAAGGAAGTGCCTATCTAGGAGGCAAAGAAGATACACGTGCCTCCCTTGAGCCCTCTAACAAATGTACTAAAGTTTGTGTGTTTGGAAAGGAAAGAGAAAGAGAAGGAACGAGTATTGCCCAGGAAACTCTGCAGCTAAAAGACAAAAAGCTATCCGGGCATCGGAAAAATCTGAACAACGGGAACTTCGTCTAGAGCGGGAGGATATAAGAGCTTCTACGTCAAAGGCAAGGGGAAACTTCGAAGGAAGGATGTATCCAGTGATATTCCCAAGTTGTGAAAATTGATATTTTATTCTGAGGCAGGCCAACCCAACAGGAGGATAAATGAAGTCCCAGGCGATGCCGGGTTTTCAGCTAGTACTAAATTAAAAGCTGTAACCATCACGTACTTCATTTGCATTTGTTTCATTCTCGTAGCAGTTGTGGAGTCCTGAGAAAGATTTCACCTCTTCCTGGAAGGCATATTTAAAAGGCATATCTCTTTTCTGGTGACATCTATTGGCCAGTGTCACGGAAATCGATTCCTCAAGTGATTTCCGGCGACACTGGCTGCGTTTACCGCTCACGTATATTCACCCGTTCGAAGGCGGGGGAGGAGCGGGGCAGACAGTGTCGTCACAACCATCATCACGCAAGAGCCAATGGAGATCAGAGGAGGCTCCGTGACGTCAATCCGAAGCTTTCTTGGCGGGAGGATTCGTCGGTAGAAAGGAGAGCGAGCCTGACTTCAAGAGGAAAACAGCTAAGGTTTACCGGCCCGACACGGGAAAGGAGAGGACTCTATACAGTCGCCCGTGATGGTGGGAAGCCCCGAGACCCTCAGCCGGATAGAAGCGACGACGTGGCGAGTCGTTCCCATACTTGGCTGAAGCAAGGTGTGTTCGGCAGAGAAGCACCGCAGGCGGCGTTTCTACGGGCGTACGACTCCAGTAACGAAAACGAAACGGCGTACTCGAGCTTACGGATAGAAACCGGGAGGTTGGTGTTGTATCGTCCGCTCTCGGTGTCAGCAACGGCAACCGTAAGTTCCTTTTCATTAACGTGCACAAACCCGTGCGCGTGGTCAGCTGTGCTAATGGAATTGCATGGAAGGGAGTGCGACGGGCGTTTGACAGTGAAAGGCTTCTTTCCTGCCGGGCTAAACGCCTATCTCTCGACCCAGTACGGGTTCACGTATCTTTCATGTTAAGTCGAGGAGAGTCGTCGGGTTTTCCTTTTCCATTTGCTAACATGGAAAGCTATGTGTTAAATTATTTTCCTTTACTGTGACGTATTGTAGGAGGAAAGGTTAATAAGTGTGATGTCTTAATGTTCATAATTTAACTCAGCACTGTGTTTTATTTCCTCCCACTTTTAGAGACCAGCCCTATTGACGAACTTTCGTTCGGCTGTTTATTAGCAAATGAATAATAGTTTTATCTTCGGTAGTGTAAAAGTTTAGTTATGAATACTTTAAATGTCTTGTAATCCAAGTGTGTTTTAGTGTTTAAAGTATTGTAATCCGACGGAATTCAATGTTTTTGGCTTGGATTCTCCCTGTGTGAGCTTTCTCTTTATACGCCATTTAAACTGTCTGAATTCGCTGTTTGAACTTTTACCGAGATAGACTCAGTTAATTTGTATGGACTTGGACTAACTTAAATCTCCGGACTTGGACATTAATAAATATTTTATTCCCATGTTTCACTTTCCGAGTTAAATAAGCTTTTCGGAAGTTTTAAAATTTAGCGCCCGTAATTGAGAGACCATATCAAGTGCCAAGGATGAATTGTATTACCCTTTAAGCATATGTGTCATTTTATTATTATCTTACTTAATCATTTGTTGGTTTAAGTAATTTAAGACTTTTTGACTAGGTTTAGTTTTGTAATAGTCGTAATATTTGCTCTAGAAATTTATATCATCTTCTGATATTTATCTTTTTGTCTTTAGTTATTACTTGAATAAGTTTGTTTGTCTGAATTTTTCAGATCAATTAAAATTTATGTGTATATCTATTTAGCGCCTTAAATCGGCCTGTTAATTGTATGAGATATATTGCGGACAACTAATTTAATTTTGAGTTAACAAATTCATTTGTGTTAACTAAAATGTAATGTACCAAATTTGTAACTGTTGTGCTAAAGTTATAGTTTGAGTGACAATTTTATCTCAGATTACGATTTCAAGTTATATTTTTGGTTAACATTTCGTTCAATTTTATTGAGCTAGAAATTTTAGCTCTTTATTTATATTTACCAAGATATATGTTCATTGTTACATTTACTTTGTTTTCATTGAATTACTCATTATTAAACTTTATTTTTTTTAACCTTACCCTGATAACGTGTTCCATTCATATTTTCCACTGCGTTACATTCTACTGTTTTTACACGTTACAGCCAGTTTAACTACTGCTGCGCGAATTTAAAAACTCGCAGTGGCATCTGTTGGCAAGTTTAACTACCACTCCACCGCGCCGTTTTGGAATTTTCCCGTGGGAATGAGACATTTTCACGCGGAAGACAGTACCCTAGTTGAGTTGAAGATCCAGACTATAAGCTATAACCATACTAAATCTCATCAAAATCCGTCCTGTAGTTTTTGCATGATGCGCGAACAGCCACGGACACGTTACAGTTTTATTACATGTATAGATATCAAGATATTCGAAGGGTTGGTGAGGGATGGGGGTGGGGGTATCGAAACCCAATGGCCACATGTACTTGTCGTGAAAAAACTGGAAATCATCTTTGAAAACATCGAAGTTTTATTCTAAGTCTCATATTTTATCAATACATCGATTTTGTTAGGAAAAACAACAAGAAATTGTCATTAATTTTGAAGAAAAACATTCGTTATAATGAACGATTAATACTCTAGAGTGCTTTTATATCTACCATTATAAAGGCACTCTAAAATACACCAATCAGAAGAGACTTCTTGCGGTCGCATATTTAATGGTGAACTGAAAACGGAAATTTCACGACGCCTCCACAAGCTATGCGGAGAGCCACTGCCCGCATCAGTAGAGGATTCCGCCACCGCTTGTTCTCGCGTTTTAATTGTGAAACAGGCGTAAGCATCCATGAATACTACCGTATTTTAATTTAAAATTATAAAACACCGGCCTACATATCCCCTTACCAACGCACAGCATATTTCTTATTTGCATTAATAGTAGCTTTAGGTGAGTAACATATTTCAATTTAGTTTGAATCTGTGAGATGCTCGTGTACTCCCCTTGTAAGTGTTCACTGTGGTCTAACGTAATTGGAACTTACTGTATGATTAACAAAGATCTTACATCGGAGATGAAGATGATGACCGAATTCTCGTACATACCGCGGCGTTTCAAAGCTGTCGTAATCTGGGCTACAGAGTCGTCAACGGAAGCCATTGCTCCTATAAGAAATCACTACTTGTACATTAGAAAAAAAAAACGAAAGGAAAACCGGGTGTTCCCAGTTCAAATTTATAATTATTTGATAGACATCCCTTATCTTTCACAACAACAATGAAAACCCCAGTTTTTCTTCCGCTATACACACAACATAGGAAATGCTATTCAAATATTCGGGGAATTTAAATAATCCGGACGCGAATCCGTTGAATTACTGATTTGCACTTTAGATGAGTTTCACAGAACATTTTCTGGTTTCCAAAAATGTGAATGTCGTTAGATTCACCATCTATTTATTCATACAATCTCTCTCCCTGCGATTTTTCCTTAGTTATAAACTCCGGGCTGGCTGAAAGGGCATATTATCGAGACCGCTGATCACAGACCGACCACAGACAGTAAAAAAAAAATTCATAAACGAGAAGCAAGGAATAGGTCTTGGATTAACAAAAATGTGCCGACTACATAGTGCCTGCCCTGATGAAAAATAAATTCTAAACGCGTCAGCTTACATTACCATTTTTACTAATCCAAGACCTGTTCCTTATTTCTCGTTCATTGACACCAAAATTGACCAAGATGCAACTGCAAAATTTCATACTTAAGGATTTCCAGCTATGCATAGAATCATGGAAAAAAACACGTTAGGATCGTTTTATTACTTTGAAGGAGATATGCCATTCGGAATTATTTTGAAAGAGACGCGATGGATATGAGTAAAAGTAATTTTTATAACCAAATTCCCAGAACTTTTGTACAGCATCTCGTAAATGACAATACTTACTGAAAAAAAATTAAAACAGTATTTTACAAACAGATTTTTTTTTCATGCTATAAGCAAAAAACATGGGTTGTTTTGTTATTTTATTTAAATTACACTGAACATGCAAATTATTAGAAATACCCAATGGTGACCGAACACGCTTTGGTCTTGTTGACGTAAACAATTGTGACGTAATGTAGGTATGAAAGCGAAGTTACCGGGAAAGAGCTGCAAATCTCTGAAAATTGGATTACTATAAAATAGGAAAGACATTATTTAAATCGTTTCGAAAAATGATAATAAATGTTCGGATGACTGATGCGAATATCTCATCTACGTCTAGAATTAACTGCTTTTCAGAAGAACTATATCAAGAGTGTTCAATGATTGGTTCGAAAAGCAAGCAACAAGCAGTGAGAGATCTTCCTGCGAGTGAAAACCTTGGACGATGATCGCAGACAACGTTGATCTAAAGAGGATCATAAAAGAGGGCAGACGTGTAGCCATTCGTCAAATACTCGTTCAATACAGTAACGATAACCAGAAGATATCCCTGCTGTTACCATTCGCCTTGCAATGTCACAAATTATTTAGCAGTTGGCGACCTATCTGAATCTCAAAATTCGTTTACAATAGGCACAAGAACGTAGAAACTATACCGAAGAACGACTGGAGCCAATGCTATATCCCGCGCCCCCCCCCCCCCGCCGAAATTGATCACCTTGCCAACTAATGGTACCGGCCCTGACTGAGCAAGGTAGACTGGTCTAGCGAATCAGATTCCAATTAATGCATGCCGGCGTGTGGACCAGAATTTGGCATCAACAGTTGAGACAGTAGATCCTAACTGTATAATATTGAAATTGGTAAAGGTGTTGTTAAGTTCTCGAATGTGTTTTCTTCAAAGGAGCTTGATCCATTATTATCCGTAGCTCAATCTTTAAATGTTCATAGTTATCTCAGTTTGGGCATCCTCTTCAGGCTTCTTGGGTATAACGCTCCATAAGGAGTTGGAAGAGCGTGATAGTGACTACCATGGTCCATACGGGTCTTAACCCTATGCAATACGGAAAAATTTATACGTTTTCAAAAGTTCGTTTTTTCCATGGTATGTCGAATTGAGGCAGTTTTGAAGGCTGAAAATGGTCCAGCGCGTTATTAGGTAGGTGTTCGTAATAATTTGAATGCTAGTATAATGCAGAAGTGATTCTGACAGATTAATTTATTTCCAAACATGACAGTCTTTTATTATAAATATAAAGGAAAAATAATATGAAAACGTATATTTATTCTTATATTTTATTCCTATCTATAAGGCATTTCTTTATCTTTAATATTAATTAATAGCATTTCGCAGTTGAAAATATTTTACAACTTATTTTTTCATTCTACATTAATGAGATTTAATACTGCTATTATCTGCTGGGGCTTAGTCGAAACCTCTAAATTTCCAAGTACGTTGGCTTTATTTTGTCTAACAAGGGAATCGTCCGAACCTGTATCTCAAAGTTTCAAACCAAATTGAAATATTTTATTCACCTAAAGCAAGTGATTACCTCTAGCAAATAAGAATTTGCACTGTTTTATATTTTTTTTAAATTCGCCACAAAATAAAACCGAACTCTTTGTTTGCGCGCAAGCATACACCGAAAGTGTGGCGATAGAGCTTCGTTTAGGGCGAAAAATTTGCCCGGGAAGCAAAATGTTACGGGACTTCCTTTGCAAAAGTCCTTCTAAAATTAATAAAATATAAAATAATAAATTAAGGAAATGGTTATTAATTAATATACAGCTAATTTTTAGCTAATTAAAATTACTGGATGAAAAATAAAAGTTTTAGAAACTTGAGAATCTTCAGTTGATTGTCGTCTGCTACTTCTTCGTTAGGAAGTAGTTCCATTGCTTTCATGTGAAGTGTATTCATGTGCAATTTTGCGTGCGGAGTAGAGAAGTTTCAAGCGCCAACAGGTTTATTAATGCGCACATCGCGAAAACGAAAGAACTTATGAGTGTAACAATAGCGTTTTAGTGCGTGCAAACAAAGAAGTTCTTTCGTTTTCGCGGTTTATTTTGAAAAAGACAAAATAATGCGATTTCTTATTTTGCAAGCATCAGTGGTTTATTCCAGTGAATGAAATATTACAATTTCGTTTGAAACTGTGGAATGTTCCCTTGTAAGCATATTAACCCTTTGTAGATCTTAACATCCAATTATGTTGAATCAAACCTTCCTTAGTGGTGAGTTATTAATGTATCTATTATGGTATGAATTGGAGAACGGATGTAGGAATTCTTTTTGTGAAGGGGGAGAAAAGAGGCATCATGCATCATTAGTATCCCTGTTTCCGAATATTAATATAAGTGTACATGATATTAATATCGGTGTTAAAACATCAGAAACAAGGTTTTTCTCAATGAAACTAAGACTTGCAGATTTTTGTGGAAAAATTTGTTCAAAAGTTAGTTATTTCAAAGCTTTTGCCATTTATTTCTCCTCAAAAGATGCCTTGGAAGAAAGAAATTGGAACAAATAAATTAATCCCAAGCAGAGAAAAATAATTTTAAACCAAAACGATTTTTATGCTAATGAAAAATTTATACGTAAACTAAATGCTGAAAAAGCCTTTCGGAATTTATATTTTAAGATAATTGCAGATAGTCTAATTATTTTTACCGCAAAATAGTCTCCGTGCTTCATTGGTGTTGTGTCGACATCTATCGAGGAAACGGCGAGGAGGCTGGGAAGAGAAAAAAAAAGCCAATTCATTCATTCCGTTTTGAAATATAAAATATACAGGGTGCGTAAGGTATTTGAGGACAGATTCACGTCAAGAAAGAAAGCAGAGGTATAAGTCGAGATAATAACTTTGTTATCGAAACATATCATGAGCATACACTAGAAACCTTCTTGTTGTATGGCTGTTCAATGAATCCGCCTTCAGCTTCTATAACTGCTTCAATGCGAGAACGAAACCGTCGACAAGCGCGAATCAAATGGTCATGGTTCATATTGCTCATTACTCGAACAATGGCAGCTTTCAATTCAGACGGAGTAGTCCAACGGATTCAGGTCAGGGGAGTTAGGAGGCCAAAGGTTAGGGGTTCTGGGATTGTCATTGATGGCCTGCTGCACTTGCTGAATAAATTCAGGTGTTCTAATGATGTCAGAGCGTGAGGCATGCTTTTTACGCTTTGCTACTGGTGCTACATTACCATCTTAAGTCTCCAACTCCTTCCGCACTTTGTGGACGAATGATCTTGCGACCTTTAGAAATCGTGATATTTTTAAATCGCTGTGCTCTGCCTTTATTGCCATGATTACTGCATGTCTCTTCATGATTTGTATTACTTGATGTTCCCATTTTGCTTTCCGGAAACCGAAAGGACATACAATTTACTATAGTGCAGCAGTAGCCAAACGAAGGTGTGTCCTCAAATACCTTACGCACCCTATACATCCAACTTTGAACTGGGTATCCAAAATGTAACAGGGACAAGAGTATGGGCAAGGAAAAGAGGGCCTGTCAAAGGTCCAGATTTTATTGAAACAGAACTAATAGAAAATTACGATTGCTTGAGATAATACAAGTAAAAATCGTTTTCGGCTTTAGCTATTTCTTGGAGGCCTATTTCATATTTTGCGGCTAACACAAACTTTTTGGAGAATATTCTGGATGGTTCAGATTAACAGAAAATTTATGGTTATTAGATTGATGTATAGTATAAGTACAGAAATAAGAAAGGACTCTTAAGCAACAGGTAGGTAATTTTCTTGACCTAACGATTACAACAGTGACAGGTAGTACTGTTATGAGCATATTGTTCTCAAAATATCGTGTACCAAGAATGTAAAGCTTCAAACGCACACTCTTAAGGAATTTGTCTGGGAAATATGACAATGCGTCAATATTGGCTGGATTTTGCACCCTGAGATTTCCGTTTGTTCCGAACTCAGAATAAGTTAATTTCCGATAACGAAATGACATTGTCGTCTTTGCATAGCTTCGTATTCCTCCGGATGTGCACCTACACCACATCAAGAATATAGAGACATATCTAATAGCAAATACACTGGTGGCAATTGAACACCCAGGAGTGATGCCCTACAAAATCAACTTAGAAGTTAAATAGGAACATTAGCAACTGATCAAATTTTCAAGATTGTGGAGCAACTCATTTTCAGTGCAGGGGGTAGGACACGGTCTTGTTTCAGGTGTATAAAGGGCATTGTTAAATCAAATAGAGCGTTTATTTAGGCTGTCCAATACTGCTGAAGATCGTGGAACATGCCCGAAAGTCGTCACCGTTCATCATTTGTCTAGCTCTAGCTAGCGGAATTTGAACGGGGTCGCATAATCTCCTTCAGGAAGCTGGATGGTTTTCCGCCAAATTAGGTAGAGAGTTGGAGAAGGTGTCTGCAGTGCATGGTTGTTGGAGTCGATGGACAGAATATGGATTAGTCGCCCGCAGAAATGGTTCAGAACAACGCATGTTAGAACCAAGCGCAATAAATAGACAAACAAAGGATACGTTTACTACTAATGGAAACAACGTTTATTCCATGCAACTCATATGAGAAAATCGGGGAGGAGAGAGAAGGAGCAGGAAGAACAGATTCGCAGTAAAAAAAAAAATAACAAAACAATGCACATAATGTAAAATTTAATAAATTTAAATATTATTTAAATTAGGACACACTTATGAATTGTAAACTTATTTATATTAGAATAATAACAAGTCAGGCAACCGAAATGCCCAGGACCGATAGGATTTTAAAGCACTCAAGAACGAAAAGGAAAGCATTTGATTTCTAAAGAAGCCTTTCGTTGTTAAGAATTAGATAAGGTTGCTAAGGAAGCCTCTAGTTGCTAAGCAAGGCGTACTTCTAAGTTCAAATTGAATAAAACTACCTGAAAAGTTAAATGAAGAAAGTAGCAATTCTCTATAGATTAAAACATATACGAATCCTTTAATATGTAAGCTTCCTATATAACGAAATAAGCGTTAATTGTTGAAGCGTTCTGTGTAAGAGTCTATTTTTCCTTCATAAACAATTACGTAAGCATGTACCATTGAAGGAATGATTAGCTACTAGCTATTGTTAAAATTTGCCTAACACAAACTAACTATTGATAATATAAGGCGTAAGTAATTACATGCCATATCTTACAAGGAGATTCCACGTACACTGGCTCATCGATTTTGATAAAAAATATCCTACGAGCAGCTTTCAGCAAATTAAAGAGCCATGCAAAGCCATTCGACGCACTTCTCAAAATTTTCCGAGAAAAAAATTCATAACGTTTGCTATAATTACCTACACTTTATAATGCTCGAATTGTAGCATAGATTTTTAACGAACCAGGTGTCTTTGAACCAATTTCGACTATCATTAATTTTACGTTATAGTCATTCATGGCACATCATTCCAAGTCGTTTGATATATTACATGCCATATTTTAGCATTGAAAGTTCCAATGAACCATAATGGTTCCACGAATCAGATGTCTTTGAACCAATTTCGACTATCATTAATTTTACGTTATATTCATGCATGATACGTCATTCCAAGTCGTTTGATATAGTACATGCCAAATCTGAGCTTTGAAAGTTTCCCCTGAACCATACTGGTTCCTTGAAACCACATACCATTGAACCTATTTCGACTGTCATTAATTTTACGTTAATATTCAATCATAACATGTTATTTTAATCTGTTTGATATAATACATGCCATATGTTAGTATTGAAAGTTTCCAGTGGACCATAATGGTACCACTAAACCACATACCCTTGAACCAGTTCTGACTGATATTGACTATCAGGGAAGACGATCACGTGTCTTCACTTAATTCACAAGCTTTTTCTCTGCTTTAGCTATGGAATGCCAAAGGGAGAACAGCGTTTGGCAATGCACAGGCCATTTATACATGGAATTGTATAATGAAAAACGTGGTCCCCTATGTTATTTTTGACCTTTTGAACCGGAAGTAGTTCACCGATTTTTTCCACCAACGAACTCAGTCTTCCGATTTCTCTAAGTTGTCGAATGGCGAAAACGGAAGTCGAAAATTCGGAAGCGTTCGAAAGCTAGAGCACCAACAGACAGACGGACGGACCCACATTGTGAAAACATAAGTACCTTTCGGTCTAATAAATGTGATGTTGGCGGTTGCGCCATCTATTGTTCATAATGCTCAACAGCGCGGATTTTAGGATGAACGTGAGGATAGGCGCATTCGAAGGCCGCTCTAGTAGACCGAATCAGCCACGTCCATTCAAACCAGAGCCAGATTCATACCACATCTGTTAGTCGGACCACTCCAATCGTCTCTTGGAAGCAGGATTGGAAGCGGGTTCCTCTGGAGAAACTGCCGCTTTACACCACGACACAAGATACGTCTCCAATAGTGCCATTCAGCCGCCTCCTTGTAGGAATGAATGGAGGTGGTGGTCTTCCTTGATGAAAGTCGTGTCTGTCTGGACATCAGTCATATCCGTCCGTCGAAGACTAAGTAAAGGGCACATTCCATCGTATATAGCCTTCAACACACCCGGATCACTCTTGGACAATAATGTGTAATAAATTCTTTGTTCTGAGACTAGTCTTGAAACTTTGTGAACGCACCCTGTATGTGTGTATGTTACACGCCATAACTTTTGAAAGGATTGACTTAGAGGCTTGAAATATTGTACACACGTAGGCCCTATACAGAGGACGGTGCGAAAAATATAGCGAATCCTCTAGGGTGGCCCGGGGCACCTCAGGGGCCACTTGTATGAATTTTAAATTGTATATACCGTTAAAATTTGATCGTATTCCAACTAGTAGTTTCCGAGTTATGCATTCAAAATCGTAACAGTGCTAATACTAACCAGCACGTGTCACGATGTTGAGTGCGTAACTCGGAAATTACTCGTTGGAATTCGATCAAATTTTAACGTTATATAAAATTTTATGTACCCTATTATTCCCCCAAATTTCCTCATCCTAGATGTTATAGAACCTGAGTTATTAACATGTTGATCTTGGTGGCGGCATTTTTATTTCTGTTCATATTTCAGTTAGTGTTCAAATTCGGACCCATGATCTTATGGACAAAATGCATCACTATACCATGATCTATTATGTGTATCATTATCAACCATTTGTTTTTCGTTACCCTGTATAATAACAAGTATTTTTTAAAAGGACTCACTTGGAGAGGAAAATGCGTGTCCGTAACAGAGACATAAAGGAACAAGGGATTCCTTAGGTCATGAGTGTGTATAATACGAAGGGCATTTTCTGTGTAGATATCCTAGTGGAAAAAATGTTTATCTTATTATTTATACAAAAGCTAGCCATAGTTAGAATTTAACTTTACTATGTTTCTCAAAAATATCGGACCAGGATTTAATCATTAGACTGTTAACCTACCGTTGAATATTTTCCTTCGTCAATGTAATCAACTTTTTTATTCATTCGAAAATCTACCCCTGTGCAATTCTCTGTAATGTATAAATGGAGGTCTTTATTTTAAATAGATACATATGATAAATGCTTACTGTGTTTTAAACGATAAACGGATATATAAGGGTCATACAAATGAAAACGAAAATTTGTGTGTGGGGAAAAAAAAAAGACGACGTGTAGGATCGTAAGTTTTTGTTTTTAACAATTGCGAAACCCCACGTTCAAATTGAACAATAGGTTGCAAGTGTTGCATCACGTGAGAGAGAACGATAGCTCGCGCTTCGAAGCTCTGCGAGTGATCGCTCCGTCCAAACAACAAAATGGAGTCAACGAAACAGGAACAGAGAGCAGTAATTCGTTTTTTGACATGTGAAGGAGTTTCAGTTTCTGAAATTCATCGTCGTATGCAGAACATCTATGGAAATGACTGCCTAACCTTCACTCGTGTTTGGGCATGGAGCAAGAGGTTTTCGGAGGGACGGTCATCATTGCAAGATGATCAACGACCTGGACAAGCAAACCGCGCCATCACGGATGATTCCAAAAGCAAAATTGACGCTGTCTTAAAGGAAAACAGAAGGAGTGGCAATCAATGTCGTGGTTGCTAAAACTGGCCTTAGTCGTGGAACTGTTTACTCCATTATCAGGGACCATCTGCACTATAGAAAAATCTGTGCACATTGGTTCCCGGATCTCAAGAAACATCTGAAAGGGCGCAGATTTCAGTCGGACGATGAAGTGAAGGAAGAGGTTTTGGAAAAGACTTCTTCCATAAAGGAATTACACACCTTATTACACAGTGGGATAAATGCCTTAACGCATTTGGAGAGTACACTACATGATCAAAGGAGTTGGGACACTTATTGCTCTACCGTAAAGCCGCAAAAAGCTTCAATCAGTTGTGTGTAGGACCATCCCGAGCTGCTATCACTGCCTCCATCCTACATAGCATACTGTCCATAAGTTTACGGTATGTGTCCACAGGTATTGACCTCCATTCCTCGAGGAGTGTCGTGGTCAGTTCCTGGACAGATGTAGGGCGAACCATCCTGGATCTCACACGTCGTTCCAATTCGTCCCAAAGATGTTCGATGGGGTTGAGATCAGGACTCTGGGCGGGCCAATCCAGTTCTTCAACCCGCATCTCCTCAAACCAGTCGGATATGGATTTTGCTTTGAGACAAGGCGCATTGTCGTGCTGGAAGAGGAGCGGCCCGTCACCGAAGTGTTCCCACAGCGCTGGAAGTGCCCCGTTATCCAGAATGGTCCTGTAGCCATCAGCATTGAGGTTTCCGTCCACCTTGATGAGCGGGCCCAGTCCAGTCCAGGAGAAACACCCCAGGTGTTCACAGGGGTGTCCCAACTCCTTTGATCATGTAGTGTATCTTTAAATTCCTTCTATACACTTTGGAGAAAATAAATAATTTTCGTTTTCATTTGTACGACCCTTATACACTGAGTGGCCAAATTATTATGACCACCCCCTTAATACAGTGTTGGGCCACCTTTCGCTCTTATTATTGCTTGCATTGTTCAGGACATGGATTCTATGAGATGTTGGTAGGTTGTAGGAGGAATTTGAGACCAACTCTGAAGAACTGCACCTTCCAATTCCTCTGGGACGAAGGGATTGAGATCTGGCGAATGGGATTGAGATCTGGCGAATGTGTAGGCCAACGAAGCAAGGTAAACTCTCCGGCATGTTCTTCGAACCATCTGAGGACGATGCCAGCCTTATGACAAGGAGCATTGTCCTTGTCCTGCTGGAAGTATCCATCCCCGTCAGAGTACACCATTAACATAATGGGATGTACTTGATCTGCGACAATACTTAAATAATCTTGGGCACGCACACGTCCGTGCAGAGAAATCAAAGGACCCAAACAATGCCGAGAAAACATCCTCCAAACCATAATACTGCCGCCACCAGCTTGAAGTGTTGTGGCGATGCAGGTGGGGTCCATGCTTTCGTGTTGTTTTCTCCATATACTAACCATGCCATCTGCATGATAAATTTGAAATCGTGACTCATCGGACCAAATGGCCCTTTTCCAGTCATCTACTGTCCAATCCTTGTGCTCCTTGGCGAACTGGAGACGTCTGCTCTTGTTCAAGGCTGACAGTAGAGGCTTTCGAACTGGTCGTCGGCTTCCATAGCCTAAACGGTGTAATGAGCGGCGAACAGTTTGTGCTTGATTAAGATTTGCCGCTATTTAACGCACTGTTGCTCTTCTGTCGCCCTGGACAACTCTGGCCAATCTCCTTTCAGCTCGAGCATTGAGGAGCCTGTGACGATCACACGCTTGACGTTGAGAGCCGGTTTTTTGCTTGGTAGTCCACTCTCTGTAAACATTAATAACTGCTGCTCTTGAACACTTCTCAAGTTCAGCTGTTTTGCTGATACAGGTTCCGACACTGCGCGCGCCGACGATCATCCCGCGTTCAAACTCAGTTAAATCACGTTTTTTGCCCATATCGTCGCAAAAAACACAGTGCAACTGATGGTTCACCTCATCTGCATTCCCTTTTTTATAGCTATCTAGCCCTCTAGCGGCAGCGCTGTGACGCAATAGCTCATTTGCCTAAAACTGTCATGTGGTCATAATAATTTGGCCACTCAGTGTATATGAGAGAAGGACGAGACACAAAAACCCTGGAATACAATAAATAATAGTTATTAATTAAAAAATAAAAAATAACATAAAGAAATCAAAATAAAAAACTGACATTTCGGATAGAGACTAGAGCTCCCTATTTCACGTGTACCAAAATACATAGGTACACGTGTATTTAATACGTCCGTGTATTTACAGCATCACGGATACCCGTGTATCAGTGTACCGTGTAGCTACAAGTGTACACAGGCAGCCGTGTGTTTCAGTTCCACGGATACTCAAGCGTTTAAATTGTTGAATCAGATATCAGAAAGAAAAACACAATAAAAATAATATTAAAAAAAACAATACACTTACACTATGTAAAATTGCTAATTATAACAATCGAATGATCACAGTAATATATCATATTTTCTAAATTCATAAGTTATAAAATAATTTTGTTCACTTCATTGATATATATACTTAAAATTTTACCATGATCTCATGTAGAATTTTGTAAATTTATATTTGCATAAGAGGAATAAACCATTTAAGCTCAGTGGGGTTTTTGTAGTGCTAACCAAATGCTGATCATATATCACACACTTTCATTAAGAACTGAAGAAATTGAATGCCAATTCACTAAACTTTATCACTGCTCAGTAAGTAAAAACTACAGAATATCTCATATTTATTATAACTGCATGGTTTCATGTAAAAATTATTTATCAGAATGCCATTATAGCATTCAAAAGAGGGAAGAAATTATTGAGTTTTATAAAAAAGGCCTAGGATTGACTGCGATAAGTAAATGAACCTACATGAAAATTCCTACAGTTCAATCAATAGTAAAAATATGGAAAATCATCATATCAAATTTGCTCCAAAAAGCAATGTTTTAACAGATGATAATTAAAATTGTACAAAGTTAACTTAAAACAGAAAATAATTTACAGGATAACTGTTTAAAAAATAAATACGTTTTTATATAAAAGTTTATTGTTTTATTAGATTTGCCTGTTTTTCAGAAAACAAACATATCGTTTGCAACGTGATTTTAGCTTGAATGTCTTGAACAGTCATTCATATTTACACGTGTATTAAGAAAACACGGATCCTTAAGTCACAGGTACACGGAACCCGTCTTTTATTACTCGTCAAAAATCGTAGGCTTTAATAGAGACCTATCCTTTATCAAAGCAAAAAGGATAATTCTCTAAAAGCAAAGAGATTAGTCAGCTTTTTATTTTGATTTTATTTATTATTTATTAATTATTATTTATTTGTGTTTTAAATGATGAATTTGTTTTATGGAAATAGTCAACGAGAAAGTTCATTACATGTTCTCGTAAATTAACATTGTAAAGTAGTTTTACTACGGCAAAAAGAGGTAGAGCCTCTCAGCTTAATACAAAAGGACGAAAAGAAAAATCAGCTTATACTTAAAAGGTGCAAAACAAGGATAGATAATGAAATTACCCTAACCAGACACAGTGATCGAATTTTCGCCTCTTCGAAAATGAGTTTAATAATTTTTTTCATATCACAAAAAGGCACATAATAGAAGCGATATCAGCAATCATCTCCGGCAACACGACCATTAAACACATATCCAACAGGACGCTAAAAGAAAAGATATTTTCAATGTGTTCTTCTAGTTTTTAAAAAGAACGACATACTGCAATTTTGTAATATTTTTTGTTTGATAAATGACTTTTCTGTAGTTAACTGTATTTGATGTTTTTATCTACAGGGTGATTCAAAATTCAATGTACAAACTTTTAGGAGTGGTAATATGGGTTATTCTAAACAAAAAAGTTCATACGAACATGGGTCCGAATTTGAATGATAACTGAGATATGAACAGGTTTGGTTTGTTTGGTATTAACGTCCTTTTCAACTGCTACGGTCATTTCAGGACGGCGTTATAGGGGCCGCAATTTTGCCTCGCAAGGGTTCTTTAACGTGCAGCCGGCAAACGACTACACGGGATCAACGGCTTTACTTCCCTTCCGAAGGAAGTGCGTGATCTCAGGATTTACCCCTGAAAAATCCTCGTCGTCCTCGGCCGGGATCGAACCCGCGTACTCGGGCATCAGAAGATATGAACAGAAATAAAAATGCCGCCACCAAGATCAACAAGTTAATAACTCAGGTTCTGTAAAGCCTAGAATAATGATATTTGGAGGAATAACAGGGTACATAAAACTGTGTATACCGTTAACATTTGATCGAACTCCAATGACTAGTTTCCCAGTTACGCATTCAACATCGTAACCCGTGTTCACTTGTGAGTACTAACCAGCACTTGTTACAATTTCCAGGAAGAATTGAAAGAAGAATTGAAGTACACCTACTCAAGGAAAGAAAATTCCTAGCGGTGTACTTCACTGCAATTCAAATGTGTTAGAAACCTCAGCCAATCTGGCCAGCCCAAGCCGACCTTGAGGACTCTTTCTCGCCCATTTTCTCAAAATCTTTCTAGGGGAGGATGTGATAAAAATTGTTTTTAGACTAATGTGGTGTTGCTCTACAGGGTAGCAATTGGAAATTTTTCTCTATCTTTAATAGTTTTTGAGTCAGCAAACGGATGACGTTAAATTTGGGGGTCAAGGTCAAATTTGAGTGCGGCAATGAATTCCCCACCCCCCTATTACCTATAAACCACACTTTTCAGAGCTCGCCTACCTGGCAGCTTTGAGATATCTGCCATGTTACCAGACTTTTTGGACACCCTGTACATTAAAACCAAAAAATGATTTATATACGAGTGGTGAGATAAAAATATAAGAGAGGATGAGTGACGAGATAAAAATCAACAGTGTAAAAATTAGATAAAAAATTTACACTATTGATCTTTTATATACATTAATGCAGAACACGATTATTCAATTCATTATATTTTGGTCCTTCGACCAAACTGATTAACCGTCATTTTGATCCTGTTCCCGAAGAGATAGGACACATATGCCTGTTAAAACTTATACTTATTTTTAAACTCTATCAGAATGTGAAGGCAAAAATAAAAAAAAAATGGAAAAAGTGACGACAGAACGACCGACATTGCGAATACAGTAATAATTTTTAATTCATTAATATCGTTCTGGCAATGCAGTACCACACATTCTCAACTGGTTTGTATTTCAATTTAAATAAAAATTAAATTTAATTTAATAATTTAAAATAGCTAAAATTACTTATGCGTAGCCAACGTCGGCTGCGAGTAAAAAAACTATGACGTCAGTATTTAGTTGAAGATACTGACCGATAGCACAATATTGAGAGATTTACCATGGTATTTTAAGACCATAAACTTCTTATAAGTTTTCCTGTAATCTATAAGTAAAAAACTATTTTCTGTATTTTTTTCGAATTTTTAGGCTCAGTAGCTTCGAAGATAAGGTGGGGGGAATGGTCAATTTTCATCTTTTTTCTTAAATAACTTTAAAACTATTTATTTTAAACTTAAAATATATATATATATTTGAGACCCTCACAGCAAGCCCTTTCATTTAGTATGTCACAGGATACAGTTTGCAAAACTCTTTTTTTTAATTTTCTAATTTGCCCCCCAAAAGTGACCCCCATATTCAGAATTCATTTATTTACGTTATACGTCTGTGTTTGGGTCACAGAAATTCATATGTGTACCAAATTTCAACTTAATCAGTCCAGTAGATTCACAGTAAATTGGCTGTGACAGACGGACAGACAGACAGACACAGGAGTGATCCTATAAGGGTTCCGTTTTTTCATTCGGTCGTACGGAACCCTAAAAATGAATTTACCGTTTTTTTTTGTTGTTTTTTTTTTGGTTATTTACAATTTGAGAAAATTTACTTTTCTTGGGTTATGTTTACCCACGACACAGCATTAAACATCATTCAAAATTACGTTGCACTGAAGTTACTGTAAAAAAAAAATAAAAAAAATAAAAAAATAAAACACAGACATAACACAATGACGGTACGCCAAAAGCTAATTGAGCTACCAGTATTGAGCTAATTGAAAAACATGATAAATGCTATCTGCATTAAACAAGGTTGGTACTGCTCGTGTTACTGACTCCGGCGCGAGAGCAGAGTATGTCACGTTGGAGTGGAAGGCGGACCTCTTCGGGATGAGATAGTGGGGAGCGGGGGAACCAGCCAGGCCGTGCCGCGCGAACACAGTCGCCCAAATTTGGCTACGCCATTTTGCTACGCAGCGCCACGCCATTCAGCTTAGTTTGAGGTTCAATTTACGGCGTTGCTTGCGATTTGCGCCCCAAGTGTCTTATATCACTTTAATCGCCTGAATTTCGTCTACATCGTAATGTAGTTTTTTTGAAGGAGATAATTTACACCCTGTATATAAAATCAGCGACGATGGGCTTTGTCACAAAAGTATGGAGAGCGATGTGTGTCAAAAATCTAACAATGGACTATTTCCCGATTATACAATCGGATGGGTTTGCTTCTAGTCTATAATATAATCGGCTAAGTGTAATCTCTATGTTGCCAAGGTTAAGTATGCATTGTTTGATGGCATTTATTAGCGACTTCAAAAAAGGAGGTTCTCTGACCCGTATATATCCGTATGTATGTTCGCGATTTTCTCAAAAACTACTGATCCGATTTGGATGGGGTTTTCGCTGTTCGACTGAATATTTTTCTGGTAAAGTTTTTGACCCATGAAGTCGGTTCATTTTTGTTAAAAAAGTTCTTGTTATTATCTATATATTTAAGTTGCAAGGGTGATTCTTTTGACAGTTCGTTGGAGAAAACTACTGCATCTATAAACTTCATTTTGGTCTTAAATGAAAGGCCTTGGTCTGTAGATTTGTCAAATTTAATATTCCTGACCATTACTACTATTAATAAGCGCTAATTTACAATTCAAAATGCTTACGCTGGCAAACCAAACAATCCTCTCCACAATGACGTCACAATCAACAACTTTGCTACCATTGATGATCAAATCAACAACAATTACGTACATAAAGAATTAACAACGATAACAATAAATTACATTACAGGGAAAAACAGATGGATATGGGTTGCTTACTGTCAAATTTTGACGGGATCTACCTAGTTTATTATTAAGTAGCTGATATGCTCGGCGTTGCTCGGTCTGTTTGTTTGATGAAATTTTTAAATATCTGAATTTGAATATAAATAAAAACACATGAAAAGTCTTTAATAAAGTATATATTCACTTGGAAAAACGAAAAGAATTCTTTAAAATTCTCGCACTGGAATTTTGTATTCAGTTGGGGTTTGCCCAGGAAAATTCGACATTGCATTCTTAACGTTTTAGAATATCAAAGAAAGACTCTGTTTACAGCCTCATCAATGCAATGTATGCATTGTAAGCAATCATTTTTAATGTATGCAATCCGCAATCCTTTTCAACCAAAAATTTACACTCTATGTGATGTTACCAAACTTTCACTGTAATTATTTCTATTGTAATTCCTCTAATCATTAGTCAAGTAGTCAACATTATTGACGTGTTGACGATGATTAGAGGAAAAGGATTATATAAACAGATGATATATCCAAAACTGATTTGTAGTATGCATAGTTCCTGACGATGAGGTTCACTCGAAACGCGTAGAACAGTAATAAAACTGCTACCAAAAATCGCTACTCGTGGACAATTTATTCTATGCATTTAGATTTCTATGCATTCTACACGGCGATTTAGATCATTATGCAAATTTTAGTACCGTTTTGATATAAGAAAACAAGGACAATTTTTAACACCTTAATTTATATATGAAAGTCTGGGCCTTAATCTACTTTTCACCTACATTAAGACCTTAATGCAGCACGGAGTTGCACAAAACCAATCGTTTAGCCGGTCCTTTGATTTTCTTTGAGAGATACCGTGTCGAAGGGGATAAGTTATTAATCCAAATTGTTACTGGTGACGAAACATATGTAGGTTGATCACGTTACATCGGAATCAAAGTAACAGTCCAAGGAATTCACGAAAGTGATGTTCAAGCAAACAGTTTCAGCTCGAAAAATCATGTGCATTGTGTTTTGGGATAGGCAGGGTGTTTTGTCTTTGGATTTTTTGCCTCGGGGTAACACTGAAGTGGTTAGTAAATTAGCCGGCCGATTTCTATGAGGATGGAATTCAGAAACTGTTTGTACGATACGATAAGGGCCTGAATGTAGGTGGAAATTATGTTGAAAAGTAGATTAAGGTCCAGGCTTTTTTGGTGCAAAGTACACATATCTCTCTTTATCTTCCAGGTTCTTAGAGTATTTGAATCAACTGAGCTGCATTTTCTTATGTAAACTTCAAGTCTTCGAATGGATTATGCCCGAAGTTTCAACTTTAATCATGACTCAAATTTTGGTATTGCTTGGTGTGGATTCAAGTGAAATTTGTTACTTTTACGATTTGATAAATATCTCAGGTATCATTTAGGAACGAGTACAAATTAATTTTAATATAATATGCAGCTTGGTCTATGTTTGTATGCTTCCTTTGCTTATAAAAATCTCATTTTGAGTATATCCAGTCCGTGTTAGAGAGCGCTGGGGCATAAACTTTCAGTTCTCGATCAATAGAGTCCTGCTCAGTTGCTGGTGGGATTGTCGCGGTGTACTCCACTATGAATTTTTACCGCGTAACCATCCCATAACATCGAAGAGTTCAACCAATTACATTCTACATTGAAAGTTAATTGCCCAGCACTGTTTAATCGATATCGCTGGAATTGGACCCAAGAAAAATTGCACATGTGAATTAGGAACTTGCTTTGTATACAGGTATTGGACATTGAAACTGAAACACCTTCGCAAATAGCACTGGTTACCCCCAGGGCTGAATAGAACCTTCTGCTAGGTAATTAATCGTATGCATATCAATGAATCACGTGTCAGAGGTCTTGGTAGTCACTCCAGTAGAAAAGTTCGATAGTAAGCTTCAAATTGTCTGTGCAGAGCGCTATAATGGGAGACATATCAGACTTCAAAAGAGGGCAGATTGTTGGGGCGCGTCTAGCAGGTGCATCTGTGTCCAAAACTGCCACACTTTGTGATGTCTCACGTGCTACAGTATCCAGGGTGATGTGTGCATATGAACAGGAAGGACGAACCACGTCCAGGAGGAGCAACTGCAGGGGAAAACGGAAGTTGTCGGAAAGAGACGTCAGGACATTGACCAGGATTGTTGCACGAAAGCGGAAAACCACCGCAGCAGAAATCACCGCAGAAATGAATACACACCTCCAGGAACCTGTGTGCACGAAGACAATCCGTCGTTACCTGCATAAATCCAACATCCATGGCAGAGTTGCTATACCGAAGCCTTTCATCAGTAGTAAAAATGCCTCCAAGCAGGTTCAGTGGTGCCGGACGCATAAAACCTGGACGTTGGATGACCTCAAACGCGTCATATTCTCGGATGAGTCCAGCAACACTGTCTTCCAAACAACAGGGAGGGTATTCGTCTGGAGGAGCCCCTCTGATGCCTACAACCCAGACTGCTTGGCACCCACAGTCAAACACGGAGGTGGATCAGTAATGGGTGGATCAGCAATGGTCTGGGGTGCAAACTGTGCAGGACCTCTACCGATCCTTCCCAAGACGTGTTGCTGCTGTGCTGGCTGCCCACGGTGCCCCAACACCTTATTAAATAAAGATTTTGGATTTCTACCAGGTGTTTCAGTTTCAATGTCCAATACCTGTATGTTCAATTTTCTTCCCAAGGAAAAGTTTTATTAATGTTGACGAACTGAAACGCTGCCTTGACGAAGTTTTCAAGCCCCATTAGCTAGATTTCTAATGTGATAGAATACAGAGTCTTAAACCCTGTCACAAACTTTTACGGGAGGTAGTATGGATGTTTCTAAGCAAAAAAAAAATTCATATGAACATGGGATCCGAATTTGAACGATAACTGAGATATGAACAGAAATAAAAATGCCGCCACTAAGATCAACAAGTTAATAACTCACTTTCTACAACATCTAGGATTATGAAATTTGGGAGAAAAATAGGGAACATAAAATTGTATATACCGTTAGTGGTGGTTAGTACGTGTTACAATGTTGAGTGCGTAACTCGGAAACTACTCGTTGGAATTCGATCAAATTTTAACGGTATATATATACAGTTTTATGTTTTCTTCAAACTTCATTATCCTGTTTGTGACAGGGTTTCAGACTCACCCTGTATATAAACTCATCGATAGATGGAACAGAGCCTTAACTACCAATTGTGAATACCGGGACGATTAAGTAATTGTTTTATGAAGTTTGAACAATACTTATGTTTTTGGCAATTTTTTTACGGATACTTTCTTTACAATGTGATATAAGCTTAACTGTGCAATGATTAAAGGTAAAAAATCATTTCAATCCATGAAAGGATTTTAATTATTAAAAAAATAATTGAAGTTTTCTTTAGAACGTCTGTAAAGCTTGCCCATTTGTGTTTTTGGCATTGCATTTTCCTTGAAGATAAAAAAATTGCTTCTGATGAGAGCATCAAGTCGTTTGCCATAGACGACAATGGCAGCAGCTTATAAATTCTAATTTTAATCGTATGGTTATATAAATTAAATTGTTGCAAGAAGAAATCCAGTTTGTTGCGATTTCATTCAATTTTCTGATATGTCAAATAGTTCTGCGGGAACCATGTCAAAATCGTGTTTTCTAAAGAATACGGGAGTGGCGCGGTTCATAAATTTCTGAGCATAACTATATCCCATAAAGAATTTTTTTAAGAATTCATTTTTAATTCTGCCTTACACTATTGTACACGCTTATGAGCTATAACAGTGCATCTGAAACATTGATAGAAGAAAAGTCTAGAAACTTAGGACTGTAAAATTTCTTAATGAACTTCCTAACCGAAAGATAGGAAGATTAGGTTAGGTTTGCCTTGGAATGGAAAAGACTATGACTATCCTAAGTGAAGGACCTCCTAGAAGCAAAATGTTTGATATTATTATCATGCATTTTATGAAAACAATTAATTAATTATTTAGAATTAGTGAGATTCATATTGTTTTGAAATGGTTTACCTCTTGTGTATACGAAATTTCTGCTGACACAATGCAAATAATTCTCTTGACCACCTGTATAAAACCCCATAAAAGAGTCAAATCCTCTATAAGTTGGAGTATAACGCCAGTCACAATAGCCTAAATGCCACCTGAAATAGAGGAAATGATATATACATATTTTAATCCGTTTAAAAACGAAATTTGGAGGACGATAACTAATTTCAATTACTTACATTTTCGTATCTCTTACCATCCAAGATATGAAACGCCGGACTGGTCTATTTTGAAATCAATTCTTTCATTCTACAGGGGTCCCGAACTCAAGATTGAGACTGACCGTAAAATTTATTTTACAATATAGATGAGATTAGAGGAGTAAAAGGGGAGATAGGGGTAAATAGTTAGAATCATTCTCATTGGTTATATCAACGGAAGGAGCCAGTTAGAGATGACATGAACACAAAGAGAAAATTCTAGAAAATAAAAAAAGTTAAATTTTATAGTCAGCCTCAAACTTGCCATTGAGAATGAAGGCACAGCCTTCGAAATACATGTCCGATGTTTCATATCTTAGATGTTGTTTTGTGGTAAGAGGTTTTTCCTTCATTATACAGGCAATTCCACACAATTCATTCTTATTCATTCTTATTTTTTCATTGTTCCTTTTTGACTTTTAACCGTTAGTTCGAACTTACTGATATACACGGCAAGTTCCTTGCATTGAGAAATTGTATATTTAAGCTTTCAACAAATAGGATCTTACAAAAAAAATGATAAACTGAACAAAAATGTTTTGATTTTTGAATTTGAGTATAGGCTATTACTGAAATTTAATATTCTTTAGAATAGATAATAACATGTTGGCTTAATGGCTGTAAGACAGAAAAGGATATTAAGAAAACTTTTGTGTCACGGTGCTCGGAGCGCGAACTCCGAAAACGGGTCTTCTGGAGGAGGTTGGTTGGTTTATTAGAATTTTTGGCGTCGACTACTAAATACATTTTGCACCTTTTTACACAAGTTATATCTGTACTCAGCCCGAGACAAACACAAACATCCATGCTCACGGCGGAATTCGAACCCACGACCAGGTGGACTCGAGAACCAGAAAGCCTACGCCCTAACCCTCTCGGCCACTTGGCCGGCTTCTGGAGGAGGAGAGCTGCCACGTCAGCGAAAGAAAGTTCGGGTAGAAGAAATATAGCGAGAGATCAAGAAGGATGGACGGAAAAGAGCCGATCGTAGTGAGAAATGTCTGTGCAGTGCGTAGCCAACGAGAAAGAAGACCCCGGTCAACGCCTCCGATAAAGAAAGCCTTGTCATACATTGTCCTTTGTTAGTCGTATTTCAACCAATAACACTAGTCAACACATATTTTGTAATTAAGACCACACAGTGTTCTTAGTAGTAATTTGTAGGTAGAATCCGAATCTGCGTTTAGATTTTTTCTATCAAGTCAAGTTTCCAAGTTATGCACATCGAAACTTGTTAAAGTAATGGGTGTGAAGAGAAGCGGCTACAATGTTAAAGTATCCAAATTTTGGGGCCGCAAGGAAATTTACCAGGCCCCAAACACAGAATGATTTAAAAATGTTTCATTGTAAAACAAGAAAACTGTGCGTGGTAGAGAAATTTAAAAATTATATTCTCAATGCGGAGAAGAAACGGCTCAACACCTAAAGACTGGCTTATAGTGATGCTGAACACTATCTATCAGAGAACAGAGAACACCTGCCACACATCCCAGGATTTCATTTCGGCACTCTTTCGGTCATTATCCAAGACTCGTGACCATAGATGAGAATGGGGACAAAGATGGATTTGAAAACTGACAGACTGGCTTTCTTTCCCAGCTCAAGTTTGTAACAACGGATCACCACAGTTCACGTCAGACACAGCTTGCTTTTGATTTTATTCGGTACGACGGTTACCGCAACAATGGAAACTGTAAGTAAGTTCGATTTTATTTTAAAAAAAATTTGATCTTTGACAGTAGTGTGATAACTGACAGGACTGCGATAACACTGGCTAACAAAATTTAAGATTTTTCTTGTGACAAAATGAAAGTGGGTGATTTTAAGTAGTATTTTTTCTGCTGATTACGAATATAATTTTTAAATTTCTCTAACACGCACAATGAAACATTTTAAAATCATTCAATGTTTTACAATGAAACATTTTTGAATCATTCAATGTTTGGGGCCTGGTAAATTTCCTTGCGGCCCCAAAATATGGATACTTTAACAATGTAACCGCTTCTCTTCACTCCCATTCCTTTAACATAGAAGTCTCGATGTGCATAACTTGGAAACTTGACGTGATAGAAAAAATCTAAAAGCAGATTCGGATTCTACCTACAAATTACTACTAAGAATACTTTTTGTGGTCTTAGTCACAAAATGTGTGTTGACTAGTGTAATTGACAGTTTTGCCAATAGTAAAAGAGTCGCTGTCCATATAAGAGCGATACTAACACAATGTCTCCTGTTACAATGTGACGAAGTCACTAATGTTAATTTGACAGCTATAACCTAACACAAAAACACATCTACAACTGCTATGTGAGCCTCGCTCTTCAGTGAAAACGGATTCAACTGAAAAATTATTACTATCCACATTTAACGAATATCATAAAATGTTAAAACTAATGTACCTAATTGGGATTTGAATTGTTAATCAATTTCAAAATTTTATTTGAATGTTATTATTTTTTATTAAAATTAAAGAAAATAAGAATGGTATACATGCTTAATGAATTACTTACGATTTAATTTGATTTATTTATTTATTTTAGTGTGTTATTTTTAAATATCAATAGATGTTTATAGTTGAGCTGAGTGAGAGAAGCGAGCAAAGCTCTTTACCGACGAGAATGTAAAACCTTTGTCCTCTAACTCCTTCGATTAGGACATAGATGGTTTTGAAGTATTTTCAGAAAAATCGATCAAGCTAACGAGGAATAATCACCAGAAAAAGAATTCTTATTTCCTCTAAAATCGATTCAACAATGAAAAATGAAATGTAAACAATAGAAAAGTGCAATAAATAGAATTTTTTCGTTGAATATACGGCGAAGCCCTGTTCAATTTCTTGCAAAACGGAAAATCAAAAAATATTTCAGAAGAGATAATGTCATAACTCAAACTGAACAGTTAAAACATTTTTTGTTTGTTTTAGTTTATTGCATTTCTCCTATTATTTTCTCAATTTCAAACAGAATGCCGCCACGACCACGTCGAAGAGGCAACATAGGAAGGCGAACAGCAAACACACAGGCACATGCAACGAGGAGAGCTCAAGAGTCACACTTTGTCACGAATGCGACTGTAAATATTGTTCAAATTGCTAAACAAAATGACCGGCGATTGGCTATGAAGTTTAATGCGGAATTGAATGCAAATGAGTACAAATCATGCGCAGTTTGTTTCTATTTGTTTTTGATTAAAGATAATGGTCGTCCCATCTGCAACTCCTGTAACAAATATCCAACAAAATATACCATTGGTAACAACATGCAGCCTATGCCAGTTCCAGAGGAACTCAGGAATAGGATCAGAGCGGGCACATGGTCATCGTTACCCTCCGACTAATCAACTCACTCAGCTCTTTTTTGCAAGTGCCCGTTGGCACCCGTTGCACACCTAGTTAAATCTATGTCGACATTATATTTTTGAACCGTAGCCTACGAAAAAGATAAGATTTTTTTAATAGTCTTTTTCGTCGACAATAGATTTTTTGGATTTTAACAATCAGTGTTTTTTCATTTGTTGGAAACAATGAAAGTTGTATTGTTGTTCGTCGCTGTGGAAGCGGGCATGGAGCAGGAGGATTTAGCATTTCATATATAAGAAGATATAACTAGCTGATTTGCCCGGCGTTGCTCGGGCTGTTTCTTTGATGACATTTTGCAATATCTGAATTTGAATATAACCGAAAAAGCCTTAATAAAGTATATATTCACTTTGGAAAAAGGAAAAGAATTCTTTTAATTGCTCACACTGGAATTTTATGTCCAATTGGGTTCACCCAGAAAAATTCGACATTGCATCCTTAACATTTTAAAATATCAAAGAAAGGCTATTGAATTATTTCTGTCTATATTAAGAATACTTAATAGACGGATTGAGAGAGTTCAGGAACTCAGTTTAGAGCCTCATCAACATGTAACCGAATCAATAGAGTTGTATTCAATCACAGATCGTGGAATCATGTCCTGAATATGATTGTTTATATTGATAGTATCAATTTTAGTAGCAATGATTGACCTTTCACACCATCAGTTGAGTTCTTTATAATTTTCTAAAATGTTTAGTTGAACATTATCTGTAACTTCTCTAAAGGAAATCACTACATTACAAAAACAATATAAAAATAAATTTTCTCCATTTATTAGCTCACTAGCAATATTACCCGGCTTCGCCCGGCTGGAAAAGATGCGTTGAGTAATTTTTTTAACGATTGTTTGTTATGTTAAAAATTGAACTATGATTAACAAAGTATCAACGAAATGCAAGAAAATGAGAAAGTCTAGAAAGCCTTCTTCAAACCTTTCATAATAATTTTAAATCAAAAGTAGTGATTTATGAACAGTGAACTGGGAACTAAAGAAAGTTAAATTATATGTACAAAACTAATTAATGAAAAAAATTATAAGATAAATGAATCAGCTACATAGACAAGCTGGGCATGGATTGTAAAGTAGTTGTGCATTCAAGTCCATTTCGGTAAACAACGTTGTACGTCTTCCCCTGTGGCCCAAAAACATGTAGATTTCGACAGCTGGATACGCGGGAGCAAGCAACATATAACTGACCGTGAGAGAAGCAAGCTTCCTGAAAATATATACCTGCGACCTTGAAAGTCTGGAAAACTAGAATAAAATGAAACATTCTTTGTCTGGCATCGCTATCTAGTGACATCCTTTGAAAACAAAAGTCTAGCTGATATGCCCCTCAGGTGTTGCTCAGGCTGTTTGTTCCAATGACGTATATGAAAGGTAGATTCCAAATCCTATTGTTAACACCGCCACCAAAGTGAAGCCAATTGAAGCCATGGCAGTTCTGGGCAGGAGTGAGCCGTAGTGTTGTTAGCAGTGTGGCTTCTTTGTTTTTGACGATTTTGGGCCCGAGGAATAATTAATTCTAAACCATTCCTCAAAGTTTCCGCGTACAACCGTACAAATAGACACGAAAAAGGATCAGGAACCACTTTCCACAGCCATAAATTGAAAATACATACCAAAAGATGATCGAAACGAAATTGAAATTGAAACCATGATCGAAAAATTGTTTATAAAATATAATAAAATACTTCAAATACAAAGTTAACGAAAAGATAAACTTATCATTCCGTGATCGGAGTGTGAAAGAATTATTAATTAGGTACCCTCATGTTCAGCCATGTGTTTTGCTCGCTTTCGGCCATGACGGTTCTTGAAGGAGGATCTTCCCACTGGCAGGTTTTCGGGTCTATCTTTAATATAAGTCATTGGTTTCTATGATGAAATTTAACGTTATTGATGCTGAAATTAAGCTATGGTCTCTTTAATCATTATATAATAATTTTGCTTCTATAAACGAAATTAGTTAATAAAATAATATTAATATGGCAAATTAAAATTACAATAGTAAATAACTAAATTTTAGCACGGTCTTTTAATCCCCTGGTCAGTGCACACGCGCAAATTCTGTTGTTGTAGTCAGCAATTGGATTACTGTATTTTTGGAAGAAGCGATTTTAGTCCCCTTTGTTGCATGAATTTGCCTACATCACAAACTTAACAATATAATTTAACGATCGTAACAAAACTGTCAGCCCGCAGCCGACTATTACGTGTTCAGCAACAAATACGTAACATCAGCTGACAGTTTCAACTTTTCGATAAGATAGTATCGCCATCTAGTGACATCCTTTGAAAAGAATTCAACTTTTTGAAAAATAAGAATAACTTAAAAAATTGATATAAATACGATATAAAAAGTACCCTCCTTAAAGCATAATGACACAAACTATGTACATGGAAAATTTCGTGAAGATTCGTTGAGTATTTTCTGAGTTGTAAAAGGACAAACGTTCCAACGGACTCTGGTTTATAATATATATGGAGTTATTATTACATGGGGGGGGGGGGGTCTAGAAATTAAGGCGTCGACTACGTAGGTCATTTTGCGCCTTTTACACAAGTTATATCTGTACGCAGCCCGGGACAAACACAAACATCCATGCCCATGGCGGGATTTGAACCCACAGCCAGGCGGATTCGAGAACTAGAAAGCATACGCCCTAGCCCTCTCGGCCACCTGGCCGGCTATTATTACATGGGAGTTAATATAAAATACTATTAATTTTCTATCGTAAAATGGAAGGAAAAATTCTGCGACCTGGGTTAGAACCAGGAACCTCGACTATCATGGCCGATGCCTCTACCATTTGGACTATCGCAGACACCCGGACAGCCAAGCTTGTCCCAGTGGGCTTTCAACCTTTGACAAATTGGTTGTCTTTAAGATACCTTGTGACAGCTTGGCTGTCCGGGTGTCTGCGATAGCCCAAATGGTAGAGGCATCAGGCAATGATAGTCGAGGTTCCTGGTTCGAAGCCAGGTCGCAGAATTTTTCCTTCCATTTTTCGATAGACACATTAATACATCATGTTTGGAGGTCATCTCCAGTCTATATTTATTTATTTACTTATAAAATACTACACCGGATCAGCATCGTGTAGGGCCGCGTTTCGCCGCAACCTTTCCAGGGAGACTTTCCACCAGTTTGCGCTACTTGCTCCATTCATCCTGCAAATTGGCATACAGCTCAGTGGTGTTCGTTGCGCGGTATGCCCAGGCTCTCAACCGGTGCTCCAATTCGTCCCAAAGGTGTTCAAAAGGAACTTTGGGCTGACCAGTCAAATTCCCCACACCCATTTCCTCAAACCAGGTGTTAATAACAACAGGGAGCATTGTCATGCTAAACAGGTATGGGCCATAACCAAAGTGTTCCTCCAATTTGGTAACGCAGAATTGTCCAGAATTGTCCAGAACGGCATTCTTGGTTCCGCGAACTAAAACAAGAGGACCAAGACCGTACCACGAAAAGCAGGACCAGACCATAATGCTACCTCCGCCGAATTTCACTGTGGGTACGATACAGTCCTGTAAATATCGCTCGCCAAACCCACACACGTCCATCGGACCGCCACAACTGGTAGCGGGATTTATCACTCCATAGGTTGGTTTCCTTTGTATGAAGTCCAGTGGCGGCGTTCCTTGCATACTTTAACTGACGGGTCGCATCGAGAGCTGTGATATTTGGCTTGTGAACTGTTCTTTGTCACAAAGCATTGCGATGGTTTCAGGCTCCAGTATTCTCAGCCATTAAAACAAGCTAAGAAATAATGCTGGAGTTTATCCGTCGCATCTGATGTCAACAGATGGCGCCTTCCGCAATCGAGAGACCTCTGTTTATATATGATCCCTGATTGCGGAAGGAAAGAGAGAAATCGGCGCAAGAAGTATGTATGATCCCGAAAACAGTGCGCCCTTTCCTCGTGTAAGGCTGGAAAAAGACGAATTGAAGACGGGGCTTGTAAGAAAGTCAGCGAGGAGGAAGGGTAATGAAGCCGACGCGAATGCAAGCGTGAGAGTCTCTGAACACCGCATGAACTGTGCTAATGCGGCGCCTCTTTCAAGCGAAACTAATAGTGTTGCTTTAGTTATCTCTCCAGCTGCCAGCGTCCCGAATTCGTCTGCGGGAGTCTCGTCGCCAGTGTCAAGAACGACGCCATCGAACGGCATCGCAATTCTCGAAGAGAAATTGGTTTCAGCCGAGCCAGGACAGCATCAAAGAAATCCGACCGCTCCACAACGCCTACAGAACTAGAGGACGGAAAATTCGTTGCTCCAACCGAGCAGAGGACAGCTCTAAATTCAAGAAACTTTTTGGAGTCCGATTCAAGAAAAACGATTCCTGTCCACGTCGTGCGAGACTTCATTAGCACTGGTTGCTTCGCTACAAGTTTGTGATTGCTACTGCGTCTATCCTGAAGAAGAATTGACGCCATTTTCTCCAACCGACGAAATTGTCGGCATTTTTCGCTGGGCCAGTCCAGCATTCAGACGGGAGAGTCTAGGCACCTTTGCCCTACTTTCGAGGTAAGCCAATATTCCTATTAACTTCTCATGAGTAAAGAAATAACGCTGAAGTTCGTTTTGCTTAAAAGGGTTCAATAGCAAATGATGGAGACCCAGCAAATATTATATGGCTCTCGCTCCCCGCTCTTTCCCTGGGATATATTGTTGCAATTGCGTTGTTTAAATTTCGGGCGTAATTCTTGGCTTTAATTCAGGGTCTTAAAGCGGTCGCCTAATACTAGCCATTTGTTTGTTTAATTTTTCTTATAGTGGCGCTAGGCGTTCTATGCTCCCGAGGGGAAGAGTTAATAGTTAAAAGTCTAAGATTAAAGTTGATATGGGTCTTCTCCTTTGCAATACTTTGTTGTATGCAAGCGTTGCCATTTAACTAAATTAATGCTCATTTGTATTCTGCAGCTTCCCGTGCGGACTGTGTTCGGATGGTCAACGCGTTGCGTAAACGCTTGAGGTTTTTTGGCAGTTAGCTGCAGTTCGATAGAAGCGATATCAAGTTAAACCTTTACTAGAATTGAAGCAAGACCACAAACATATCTGTACAACTTGAATCTTAAGTTTTGGTATAACTCACTTTGGTGGAATGGGCCGGAAAAATTTTTCTTTGCATATGGTATGACGCGGAACCGTAACGCATTCCATTTGTTAATGTGGCTCCCCTTCATTATTGTCCATTGGAACTTAATACTTGTGAGCGAGTTAGTCTCGTCTCAAATTTTTGTAGTGGGGATTTTCCACGTGTAAGTGGAATTCCCCCTTAATCATACTATACTGTTAAAGAGCGCGGCTTACCTAGGGGTAGGAAGCGCGCTCTGTTGTCATTTAATGATTCTTTGTATCTTTAATTATTTCATAGTATTAAAATATGATTACAAACAATTCACAAAATGTATGCTCCTTGTTCACGTAACTCCTTGCACTCACAAGTTTCCACTGCGCATGTTCGTGACATTACTCCATGAAAATAAGTGCGACGATTTCCCGGCGGACGGTACGATCACTTGCATCACTAGACGACGCCGATCGAAAGTCCTTTGCCATTCTTTTTAACGAAGCCTTCCGGTTTCACATCACCACACGTTTCAAGCATCGACTGTCGCGATCTGTCAATTTCGTCGGTTACTAGGTCTGGATTGGCATATTATAAGCTCTTCTCGCTTCCACTTCAAAATAACATCACTCACTGTCGAGCGGGGTATCTGAAATTTGTTGGGAATCTCACGGATCGAATGCCCACACCTGTGGGCTCCAATGATCATCCCTCTTTCCTCCGCACTAAGTTCGCGTCGTCTGTTCATATTAGCTGCAGTAGTTGCTATGAGTGTATTCTCTTACGTCAAGTCTCTTACTAAGACGATCCCGTGCGCTTTTGGAGAGGTGTCCAGTGACGAATGTCCAGATAGTGTATGTTTTCTTTTATGAAGTTCAGTGTCATAAATTACAAACAATGGCTGCTTAGCTCAGACATAACGATTAAGTACGAGGGCTGTTCAATAATGAATGAGACTGAATTTTTTCTTCAAAAAGTATTAGCAGTAGCAATAATCTGTTTTAACGTTGTGAGAGACCGCCATGTAGCGTGCATGCATGCATAAGATCGAATGTGTTTCACGTGGCAGCAATTGAAATACGTATCAGTTATTTTCCGCCTACGATGAGAATGGACGTTACGCGTGAGGAGGTGCCATCAGATTTTGTTATCGTTTAAAGAAAAAAAACATCGGAAACCTTTACCATATGCTGCAAGAAGCTTATGGTGAAGCAAGTCTGCCAAGATCTACTGTTTTTCGTTGGTTCAAGCAGTTTCAGGAGGCCGGCGATCAACGTCGAAGGAACACAGTTCCGGGGCACCGATTGTGAAGAAGATCAGTCATAATTGTGTGAATAGTTCCACACGATATCTGCAACACTTCTGTAAGTTCTCGGATGCTTATTCGACGAGTCTCTCTGACTATGATACCCGCAGTGTTAGTCGCCACTTCCATTACTGCTGTTGTCGGTGCCCCGGAACTCTGTTCCTTCGACGTTGATCGCCGGCCCTCCTGAAACTGTCTGAACCAACGAAAAACAGTAGATCTTGGCAGACTTGCTTTACCATAAGCTTCTTGCAGCATATTAAACTATGCTCCATTCTCACGGTAGGCGGAAACTAACTGATACGTATTTCATTTGCTGCCACGCAGTACTGAGGAACTAATCATGTTCGATCTTGTGCAGGCATGCACGCCACACGGCGGTCTCTCACAACGTTAAAACAGATTATTGCTACTGCTAATACTTTTTGAAGAAAAAATTCAGTCTCATTCATTATTGAACAGCCCTCATAATATTGCTTTTATATCATAATATTTTTAGGGTTGCAATATCATATAGAATTTTGGAATTTCAGAGTTCAATTTTGATACTTATTAATGTATACTTACAGAAGATAATGTTTTAAAGATACACAAACTTGATTTACTTCTGACAAATTTTATACGGTTTTAATTCCATGCATTAAATTTTATAAGTATTTCTTTGAAACCTGAAAGTCTTTGGCCGCAAAAGTCCCAGCTGATGAAGTGCCAGAAAATTTAAAGCAACCAAACATGTAGTGTCATAGGCAGCGACAAACTATTTTTCTTATTTTTTAATCGATTTTAATTCAGTTTGTAAGTGTATATGATTTAATTAAACAGGAGAAACAACTATCAAACGTATGCGAAAGAGAAAACATGGGACGACAAACGTGGCTCTATAATTAATGATTCAAATACGCTTACTTAGAACACGCACACTGAAAACTTGTTTTCCCATTATGGCATGAATTAAGTCAACTATTCTAGATGCCCTAAAGTTTGAACTGCCATGCCAACTTTAATTTTAAATTTATTTTTACTATATGAAAACAATTTACACCGTATATATTTGGAGGAGAATTTACATAAAAACAGGAAATTTACAAAATTTAAGTAACTGACAAAAATAAAATTTAAAATAGCTACAAATGCCTGTTAGAAGTAATGAATAACAAATTATAGCAACTTACTTTCCTAATGCATGGGTAGAATATCCTGCTTCTTTCAAGCGTCCAGGAAGGAGACTAAAACGCAGAGGGATCCCATAAGGTTCTTGGTTCATCAGAACCCCTCGCTATGAAAGGAAAGTTAGTTAAAGTTATTAAAGTTATTTCTAAAACCGAAATAAGCCTACAACATGAATTAATTTTCGCATACAGTATAGCAAATATACCAAACGAACAGTTTCAAATTTATGAAGAATATTTCAAGATTTTATTTCTCTCTATATTTATGCTGCATGAATTTGAAGTCCTCGAAAAATTAAGTGTATCAAAATACACTGAAGTGCTAAAAGTCATGGTGTACCTATCGTGTCTACTTTTGCAGGGTGAAGTGCAGCAACTCGACATTATGTTTAGTCATAACAGCGTGAATGATCGTTCGATAGTATCCCAAATATGTTCATGGTGTTCATGTCTGGTGATCTAGATGGCCAATTCATTCGTTGGAATTGTTCAAAATGCTTCTCAAACCAGTCGCTACTAATGTTGCCCCGATGACATTGCGCAGAAACATCCCATCTTGTTAGGGTATATGAAGGCCATCAAAAGCTGCAAATGGTCATCAAACAGCTGAACATAACGATTCCCAGTCAGTGGCAGGTCCAATTTCATCAGAGGACCCAAACCCTGCCATGTAAACACGCCCTATACCATAATGAAGCCACCACCAGCTTTTACAGTGCCTTCCTGACAAATTAGGTCTATGGCCTCAACGGGTGTGCGCTATACAAGAACCCTACCATTAGCTTGCATAAACTTGAATCGTGACTCATCGGACCAAGCTCTCTGTTTCCAGCAACTAAGGTCACAGAATAAGGAAACACATAAGCGACACTCGCCTCAATTCCTATGCAATCGTGTGAGGCACGAAAACAGACCAGGGCTCGATTCGTGCAGTAACGTCAGGGCTGTACTAACAGTGAAGAGCGAGGCGACGCAGGATCGAATCAATGTTAAGGCAAGATTGGAAAGGATTCGATTAGGAACTAAAAAAGTAACAAAGAGGGTTTTGTATGTCGTGGAATATACAAAATATATAATTCTTATAATAAAATAAATCTTTTATTTATAATTCAAGGTGTTCCAAAATGATCTTTACAACTTTGATCACGTACAGGGTGTTTCTAAATTATCTCCCGTATTATACATGTTCATTATTCAAAAACTACTACAGATTTTAACGTGATTTTTTTTATTCACAAAGGGAAAACTCAAAACGTTTTTAGCCTTGCGTGAGTTGATAACGAAATACGCGGTTGGCACGTGGTATCATTGTTGGCGCGTTGTTCCATTTTTCGCGAGACTCAGTATACAATGGCGAGTGTTCAAGAAAAAGCTCAATGCGTGTTATGGCTTGCGGAATTTAAGTCAATGATTACAGTTCAGAGAATGTTCAAAACAAAGTTTAAAAAGGTTCCTCCAAATCATAAGCAAATTAAGTTATGGCATGAAAAATTTTTTAAAAATTATGTTACACAAAAAGGGTGCTGGTAGACCATCAGCGACACCACAGAGAATAGAAAAGGTCAGGGAGGCGTTCGATCATAGTCCCCGTAAATAACTTCGCCAAGCGGCTCGTCAACTGGATATACCAATGACATCCGTACATAAAATACTGAAGCACTGCCTTTGTCTTACACCTTAAAAAATCCAGATGATGCATGAACTGAAGCCAGATGACCAACCAAAGCGCAAGAAGTTTGCTGAGGATATGCTCCAAAAAATCGAAAATGATCCCACCTTCCTTGAGGACATTTTGTTTACTAATGAGGCAACATTCAATACTTCCGAAGCAGTAAACCGACACAACTGCCGCATTTGGGGCTCACAAAATCCCCACGTTCATAAGCGACAGCCCAAAGGTTAATGTGTGGTGCGGTTTAATGCATGATCGAGTCATCGGACCTTTCTTTTTCGCTGAAGACACCATTATTACCACAGATGAAGAGAAACAGATGGGAAACTCTACCACTTGATTGGAAATCACTACGTCATTTTTCAATACTAGTTTCGTGGCGCTAGTGAGGACACAATTTTGAAAATAATAATTAATAGTATAATTTATGTATTAATTCTTATATAATGTTAAAACACATAAATTTGTATTCAAAAATAAAAATACGTTTTATATAACCGAAAAATTGTCTTGTTGATTTGTCACGTGATCACTAATGTGAAGCACTCGTGTTTATATTAGCTCGCCGTTGTTCGTGTTGATCAGAGACCATCAATAAGAAATCGTGGTAATGCAATAATAATTTCATCTTATCATCCCAATGATAGTCCACCATGCATCGTAACCGATTTTCAAAGTTTTTATTTAACTTGAATTTAATTATTAAATTAATTCCGATGAAAAGAACGTTAAGCAATGTATTTATCTGACGTCATATATGACTTGTCTCTCCAACAATCTATTTGCGGGAGAATGACGTAATTATGACGAAACCGATAGTAGCGCCGCGAAGCCAGGAGTGTTTTTAAGGAAAATTTTATTGGTTGACTTTCGTCACGTGATCTCAGAAAAGTTTCCCTTGTGACTATAGGGAGTTTCCCCTCTGTTTCTTATTCCTCTGATTATTACCGCTGCAACCTACCTAGATATGCTGGAGAACTACCTGATTCTACAGGTGGAAGAACTGCAGCCCAACGTAGTCTACCAACAAGATGGAGCACCTCCTCACTGGTGCCTTGATACGAACTTTCCAGGACGATGGATCGGAAGGGATGGGCCAATCTCTTGGCGCCCTCGCTCACCGGATGCGAACCCTCTGGATTTTTTCTTCTGGGGATATGTGAAAGACAGAGTGTACAAGACCAACGCTGATGACATTGAAGCTCTCAAGAACAGAATAATTGAAACAATCACTGAAATCTTCCCTGAAATGCTAGCCCGAACGTTGGAGGAAATCGAGTTTCGCTTTGACGTCCTTCACGCCATAAATGGGGGGGGGGGGGGCATGAAATTTATTAAGGCATGCTAAGAAACTTTTTGAGTTTTTCTTTGTGAATAAAATAAGTCACGTTAAAATCTGTAATAGTTTTTGAGTAATAAACATGTATAATACGGGAGATAGTTTAGAAACACCCTGTATATTTCAGAAATGGGGATAGGTAGAAACGTGCGGTTTGCGACATAATGTTTACACACCTAAAGTTTTAGTAGCCGTTTAACATAGTTGAATGTGTCAGCCATCTGTAGCACGCAGAATATCTAAGCAATATTCCAGTTCCTCCCATATCCGGCCTAGCATGTCCTCATTAACGTTTGCAATTGCTGCTGTGATGCGAGCTCGCAGTTCCTCAGGTCCCGTACCGGGGTATGGAAGACAGTATCCTTCACAAAACCCCGAAGAAAAAATCTTATGGGGTTATGTCTGGAAAACCTTGGGGGCCATGCTAGGCCGGACATGGAAGGAACTGGAATATCGCTTAGATATCCTGCATGCTACAGATGACGCACACAGTGAACTCTATTAAACGGCTACTAAAACTTTAGGTGTGTATGAACATTGTGCCGCAAACCGCACTTTTCTACCTATCCCCATTTCCGAAATATACATGGTCAAAGTTGTAAAGATCATTTTGGAACACATTTTTTAGTGTTTAATATTAAATCTTTAAAGCTACACTATAGCATCACATAAACTCTACATAATTTTTGATATGAATTAATGTTGTATAATCTGCTCTCATCCTTTGGAAATCTGAAATTTATATTTTTTCAGTATTGTCATGATTATTATTGCATCCAATTTCAGAGCAGCAATATCCTTTCGTGATACGCATATTGGCGATGTGATAGTTTCAGGATTTCTCTAATTTACGCCAATACAGGGTGATTCAAAACTCAACGTACAAAACTGTACTAACCAGCACGTATTACGATGTTGACTGCGTAAATCGGAAACTAATCGTTAGAATTCGATCAAATTTTAACGCTATACACAGTTTTCTGTACCCTATTATTCATCCAATTTCATCAGCCTAGATGTTATAGAACCTGAGTTATTAACTTGTTGATCTTGGTGGCGGCATTTTTATTTCTGTTCATATCTCAGTTATCGTTCGAATTCGGACCCATGTTCATATCACCCATACTACCTCCCCTAAAGTTTGTACGCTGTTTTGAATCACCCTGTAGAGAAACACTATGATCCTATCGTCTGCTATTTAGTGTTACAGACGGCCGCTAGGATGTACACGAACATGTGTGCCTCAGTAAATGAAGGGAGTGTCGCTTCTGTGCTTCCTTATTCTGTGCTAAGGTCCAATGAATATGTTCACGAGTCCAGGCGAGGCGTAGCCTCCGATGACGTAGCGTCGGACTCTCTTTGTCGGTCTTCTGCTGGCATATCCCATCAGTGCCAAATTTCGCTGCACTGACCTCATAGACACGTTTCTAGCACATCTCTCATTGCATTTGGCTGTTAATTGATGCAGTGACGTGTGTCAGCTATGAAGGCTCATTCTGCTCAGATGTCACTGGTCACGAACATTTAGCAGCTGTGGTCGGCCACTGCGCTATCCACGGTGAGAGGTAATGCCTGAAATGATGTACTCTCTGTATACCCTTGACACTGTGGATCGACGAATGTTGAATGCCCGCCCCTCTTCGGAATTGGAATGCCCCATGCGTCTACCTTCAACTATCATTCCGCGTTCAAACTTTGATAATTCTCGTTGTGTAGCCATACAATACGTTTCAGAAGACTGCTAATAGTCCAGTTGACAGCACTGATACTATACATCTTTTACGCGATGCAAGCGATACCAGAAAAATGCATACGATGCTTCCATGACTTGAGTGTATAATGATACAAGCGATTTATCTTTACATTTTTTTATTTCTTCTTGTCTCATTTAAATGCGTAGAGCAGTTGTTACTTACGCTTTATCTCTTTCATTTCTCTGCCTTTGTTTGTGTGGCTTAATAAGCATTAATGAATAAGCATACGTGCCCAAAAGTTATCCATATTGTAAAAAATAACATTTAAAGTTTCAGACCGAGAAAAACGCTGGTTGTAAATATCAAGTAAATCAATAAGACGGTTGTTTAACCAATGCCAATTCATGATCGGATTATCTCAGCAATGCAAATTTATGGAAAGTGGTCTAAGTGCAATAAATACAGTCGAGTGAACTATGAAACACAGTCTTGCAAGCCACTTTAGAAGAACTTCTTATTATCGTTGACTTTGCGTTTACTATGGATCACAGACAACTTTAATATGGCCAAATTGATCTTGTCAGGAAAGGCAGAATAATCGGAAGGCTCGAAGCAGAACAGTCAGAAACGAAAGTCTCCAGAGAACTGAATGTTGCAGAAACTACGATTTCCAAATTTTGGAGATAGTTCCAAGACACAGCTGACCAATGCAAAGTCGTCCAAAGGTTACAACCACTCAACAGGACCGGTATTTGCAATTAATTAATTTGCCAGACAGCTGTCTAACCACCTTGCATCCGCCTCAGGAACAAGAGGTTCTAGACAAACAGTTCACAGGAGGCTAAAGGAAGCTGGTCTTTATACCAGACGTCCGGCAGTTTATGTCGCGCTCATCCCTGCAAGTCGTAAGGCCCCTTTAAATTGGAGTCGAGAACATCATAACTGGATTTTGGATCAGTGGAGCAGCGTGCTATTCGTCGATGAGTCCAGATTCAGCTTACAAAGCGATTATTGTCGAACCACTATCTGGAGAGAACGGGGAACCCGTTATAATTCCAACAACATCAAAGAAAAATTTATGGTGGAGTTAGGGTGGGGGGACATCAAGCTAAACGGTCGCACAGAGCTCCACATCTTTGACAGAGGTATGCGACGAAATTTACCGTTATAGAGACAAAATACTAGAAGGTCATGTTGCAGATTTCAGAGGTGCCGTGACGCAGATTTTATTCTCATGGACGATAATGCACGTTACATAGAGGTCTGCTGGTGAAGAACAGTCTGTAAAGTGAGGATATCCAACGCATGGAGTAGCCAGCAAGATCTTCGGATATGAACCCGATTGAGCATGCGCGGAATGCACTAGGAAGACGAACTGCATCCCATCAGCCTCCACCAATGACCATTCCAGAGCTCAAAACTGCTCTTCGCCAGGAATGGGATTTGTTGCCAACCGAGCACTTGAACAACCTCATTGAAAGCATGGAAAGCAGATTTTCGGCTTGTGTGGCCGCTAGTGGTGACCATATCCCATACAAGTATCATTTTCTCCATGTTTGTGCGCATAAAGACCATGTTTTTTCCCCTCTGTTTTCGTAAACATTTTTATAAAAAATGAAATAAAACATGTTTGTCCCTAAGAACAGGACTACGGAATTTTTCCGCTGTCGCTGGTGTTATCAACGGTTTTCAACTAATAATTATCTAATATTTCATGCTTTAGGTGGAGCAAACCTTCATAATAGAGAAAACCAGCCGTCATCGTACGCGTCTACGGCTCGGTTACGAACTTAACTTATTCATAACGTCGGTAGTGCCATTTATTGCAAAGGCGTATTGACAAGCGATCTGCTTGATTTCACGGCAAACGAGGGAACAAGCCGATGTTGAGGCAATGATAATGTTTTTGGAAAATCTTAATATCAAATGACGTTTGGTGCAGTAAGCATAGGGGTAAGTTATTAGCATTACCTCTCGCCTATGCATTTTAAGTTATTTAGTGAATTTAGTTATTAATTAGTGAAAGCGAGATTCGAGCTTTACTATTCTCTTCATAAACTCGGTGCAGTTTACAGTTAGTAACATTCATGAAATGGAATCTTTTTTAGCTTTTCAGGGGTTGGACAAATAATATGAACAACTGTGAAATGAAACAAAATATCTATTAATAGGGCGATGCCCCTCCTTTTGTATTAATCACAGCTTTTATCCGACATTGGATGGACAAATACAAGTCTTGCACAACAGTCACAGGGATACGTAGCTATTCCTCCTGCAAAAAAGGTCGCTAATTCAAAATGTGTCCTTGGCGGTGGAAACCTTCCGCGCAGCGTGGCCTCCAGAATCCCTCGCAAAGGTTCAATGATATCAAGAATAGGGAACTGAGGGAGGTCAGTCGCGGTATTGTAGCCAATCATCCTGTACATTATACCAATCTCGGACAATTCGAGCTGTGCGAATGGGAGCATTATTGTCTTGGAACACGGGTCGTTCATCAGGGAACACAGTTTGTGGCACTGAATGAAGATGGTTGGCCAGAAAACCCGTCCTTGCAAGACAAATGGCTCGAGACCACGGTAAGACATCGCCCCTCACAGTATCACTATCCCCCTCCATGCTTATCAGTAGGAAGGAGGTAGTCAACATCATAGTCACAACATTTTTCCCCCAATTAATTTATAAGAGTTAAATTACGTGAGTGACAGGGAGAGAGACGGGAGACGAAAGTTATAATTATTCATTTTAATCTATCACAATTTTCTCGTGAAGTGAAAAATAAATGATGCAAAATTATTAAATCTTCTATTGATTTCTTCAGATCTTTAAACAATCAGCTTCAATTACAAAGCTCACAAATCGATTATTTATAATTAAATCCAGTAATAAATGAGGTAGATATGATCCTTAAATTTACACATAATACCAGTTACAAGGTTGTCAGGTAAGTTAAGCATGGTTGAATCTAGCATTTTATATTATAAATATCTTCCGGAGTGGCTTCGGACGAATCCGGCGTATCTGTGAGGGTAAGTGCTGTCGGCTGGATTCGAAGGCCTCTCAAGGATGCGGCGTAAGTAGGGCGAAGACTTCCAGAAGATAAATATGAATACTGGCATGAGGCAACCGTAAGACAGGAAAACGGCGACCTATGTAGGTTTATAATTCCGGAGGAGGACGTGAACGACGCTACGCTGCCTATCAAGCGCGGTAGGCCGAATGAGGCCTCATCGACGCTACCGGCTAAGTTAGATGCGGAACAGGAACGCCGTCGACCTGGTGAATCCTCCGGGAACGTAAATTGAGTTGATGACTCCAATGGCGAATCCTCTGGCTCGTCGAGGCTTAGTAGAGCAAAAGAATCTGCTAAGGAAGTGTCCACAAAATTGCTGCGCTCCGCTGCTTCCACGCTGGGGTGGCTACTTGAATCACCATACGGAAGTTTATCATTAATGTACGTGGCAAGAGGAAGATTAATATCTGGCAATAAGCCTTCTATCACTGTCTTATTAGTATAATTTGAATTACAACGCATTTGGGAGTTACTGGCCTGAGTATCGGAGCTTGAATATTCGTGGCGGGTGTTTAGCACTCGTTCCTTCCCGTCACTCGTACGACTACCAATTCTCACTGCGGTGGGTTGTTTTTTCCGTCCATTCAAGAGTCCCGTTATGCCCTCCTGTCGAGCGGTCTCGGTTTTTGAGGGGAAGAAGAACCTCGTTGCTATCGGCCTTACTCGATTCGCTTCCAATTGCCGACGTGGCGAATGGCTCCGACGATTCCGAAGGCGGCTGTCTGTCAGACGCGACTCACAGTTGACGCCGTCGAACCTTCTCCAACGTTTTTCGCTCGCAGTCGAATTTCGAGAGTCTGACCCTTGCGCTGCTCCGCGTGGCCATCGAGGTCTTCCTTTTACTTGGAGACGAGCGACCGATCTTTTTCCTGAAATTTTTCTCCTGCTTGTTTTATCCAATTTTATATTCCACTGACCTTGGTTTTATCCTCTTCGCTCTGACGTCTTCCTTCCTTCCCCCCGTCGTTCGACCAATCCCGCGGCCTTTTCTCCGTTTCCCCCTCGGGCTTGCCGACTTCTCCCGACGGGGTCCGGCTGCTCATCGTTTTGCTCTTTCTCTTTAACTTTCCTTGATGTCACCTTCGCTTTTTCTCCTAATCGATTTAAGCGAGGTGACAATAGGATTCTTCTGCTCGCGTTCTCCAAATGTAAACAGTTCCATTTGCCTGGAATAACGTGAACGACGACTCGTCTGATCAGATGGCATTCTCCCGTTGTCGTTGTGTCCAATTTATATGATGGCGACACCATTTTCATCGTTTCACCGCATTGCATGGTGTCACCAATGGCTTTGGAATAGCCGCTCTGCCGTGTATGTTCGCTGCAATGCGTTAATACTTCTTCGCATTCACGCAGGATAGTTTTTTGTTGATACAGATTTCTGTAGATGTGTGTTCATCTCAGATGTTATCTGGGATGCTGTTGTCTTGTGCTTTCTGGCCACAATCCGCTTCAAGACCATTCTGTTTCTATCACTGAGCTTCGACTTTCAGTAACTGTTGTGCTTGGCAGATAATGTCTTTCGCTGTTTCTTATAGGCTGTCATAACAGTCGACACAGTACTTCTTTCGACCCCAACAAGGGTGACCGTTTTCGTTAGTGAGACTCCAACAAGACGGGCCTCAACAATCATGCCACTTTCGAAATCTGAGAGGTCAGCCATAACAGAGTTTCAACACCGCAGTATATTTAGTTTCAGTGTATCACTGCTTCTAATAGACTGATGAGTGTACATTCTCGCCCGCTAGATGGTACGGTTCAAAACTACTGGGCGGGACTATACGACAGGTTTCCCTAGAGCATTGTATATACAAAGGTGTTCATATTATTTTGTCCAACCCATGTATTTCATTTCATGACCATGGATCCGTTCCTTTTGTCAATGTCCATTTCTGTGATCGTATTCTTGTTGATTTTTACCTAAATACGAGGGTCGTTTTTAAAGTAAGAACCGTTTTGTAATAAAAACAAAACTACTATATATTTTTTCAAAATTTTTTCTTTACCAGATTCTATATATCTTTAACTATTTTTCTACATAGTTTCTAAATATTTTTAAGCAGTTGTCATAGCGCTCGATGTATTTCCACATGATCACTTCATAGAAGCTACCGCCGGTGAAGAAAGTCACGCAGTTTTCACTTGTTCATCGTCACTGAAATGCAGGCTGCAGATGGTCTCCTTTAACTCCCGGAACAGGTGGTAGCCACAGGACGCGAGGTCCGGACGGTAAAGTGGGTGATCAAATTCCCAAGTAATCAGATCTTTTGTTTGGGAACAACTTGAACCAACCGCCTCCTGTCTGGGAACTAAAGGAGATCATCTGCAGCCTTCATTTCAGTGACGACGAACAAGTGAAAACATCGTGACTTTCTTCACTGGCGGCAGGTTCTATTAAGTGATCATGCGGAAGTACATCGAGCACTATGACAACTGCTTAAATAAATTTAAAAACTATTTGTAAAAATAGTTAAAGATAGCTAAATATAAAATTTTTGAAAAAATATATAGTAGTTTTGTTTTTATTACAAAACGGTTCTTACTTTAAAAACGACCCTCGTAGTTTTCCTTTAGCAATTATGAATAAGGTTAGATAACCACAGTAAATGAACGAAAAATAAAACGGAAGAAATAAACATGTCAAAACAAAAATGTATATCGCTTGTATCTTCGTATTTTGATTATATTAATGCTTACTCTAAATAATAGAAAATTTTACCTGTAATCCCAAAGTCTGAGCATAATAACCTGTGAGAAGTGATGCCCTTGATCTGTTCAATTAAAAAGTCATCATGAAAATTTGTATACTTATCAAGTCGAAATAAATTTTTTATTGTTTTTAAATTTATAAGCGTGTACATATTAAAACGCAACCGAATAATTTTTACTTCTCTTATGCTTTTTCTTTTCGTCTTTGGTAGATACCTGCATACAGGGTGTCCCGTAAGTTCAGTCTCATAGGGAATATTGAAATGTTGCAAATTGAGAATACACAAATTAATAGGTATAATATAGCAATAGCATAGCTTTATTTCGGGTAGGAAAAGCATTACGGTAACAAATGTTCAAATTGATGCCCCTCTTGAGCTTTGCAGGTATTGATATGAGCATGGAAAGCAATATTTCAATAGCTTCTGTGAGAACGGATTGTTGAGACACCCTTATAATAAACTTAAAAATGCCCCGCATTTAAAATTAAATTACCATTTCAAAAAAAAAACAACAAACAAACAAAAAAAAACCCCGAAATAATCTGTTAAAAGTAAATTCGTTTTTCAACTTTAATTCATTTATGTACAATCAACAAAGAAATATTTTGAAGAAGCCTCATATTCACATTAACTATCATAAGTAGCCTTATAGATAATCGTTAATAAATAAAAATGAAAAATAAAATAATAATTAACAAATAACAAAATAATAATAAAAATAAGTAAAATCAAAATAAGACTATAAAATCAAATAAAAAGCTGACGTTTCGGATAGAGCCTATCCTTTATCAAAGCAAAAAAGGATAATTCTCTAAAAGCATATAGAATATTAGAGAATATATTAGGCTCTATCCGAAACGTCAGCTTTTTATTTGATTTTATAGTCTTATTTTGATTTTACTTATTTTTATTATTATTTTGTTATTTGTTAATTATTATTTTATTTTTCATTTTTATTTATTAACGATTATCTATTGTATTCCAGGGTTTTTGTGTCTCGTCCTTTCTTCTTATAAGTAGCCTTATAGAAAGAGTTATAAACAGTCTTGAAGATCATCTCAAAAAAAGATGTAAGACGTTTAGTTATATTTTTCTCAAGCAAGTAATCAAATAAAACTAAGAAAACAATACTTACGGAGTACAAACTGGGAACGTATAATAATTTTCCAAAATAACCCCATCTTTTGCTAATCGATCCATAAAAGGCGTGTGCATATTAGGATTGCGCCATCCCATGTCATTGTATCCTAGAAGGAGAGAACAAACATTGTCATTTTAAAATTTATTCTCACACATCAACTCGTTTCTCTTACCTATTTATATTACTTTATTAGACTTTATCCGTTTCCCATTTTAAATACCAGGAGCTATCATCAAATTCTGATAACCATACTGATGGCTGAGAGTCACGGACACGAGTGGTAATACAATCCCTTTTCAAAAGTTTAGAAACCTTTTCACAAAAGAATGGTGTAGCATATATGATATTTTTTCCCACAAAACTAAACAAAATTATGCAAAAATGCAAAACACCTTCCTATAGTTTGACATTTTCTTTTCAATATGATATACGTATAAAGATTAATATTTGGTACAAATGAATTTAAATATTTGCCATTGAAATGGCCCCTCACGTTTCAAATTTAGAAACAGTAGATTTTCACTTAATACAGTATTCCACAGTGGGTAAAACAACACAGTGTACCATAGAGGAAAAGAAAATCATTGTTGTGCTTAAAGAATCAGGGAAGACAATTTCCGAAATTACAGACCAGCTGTTACAGTCAATATCATCTGTTTCAAAATGCCTGAACTACAGTTATACTGTAATATGTTGGTAATAGACGCCATCTGTCTAAGACTGTTGAAATGCACGGGGCCATGCATGATTGGAGTCAAGTAGTAATACCGAAGAAAGGGGTGGTCGTGTCGTAGTTGTCTCACTATCGGTTCGCTGTTCAGTGAAGTTAAGCAATCTTTGGCGCGGCCAGCCACTGGTTGGGTGACAGCCAGTGGCGTGGCTGAGTGAGACAGCTTCTGGGGCCAGCATCGAGGGACACAGTTTAGTGAGACTCGTGCATTGGACCAGAGCTGGATGCCCAGCAGTTGGGGGCGATTGCCACTGGCTGGCCCTCCACCAGTGGTTTTTCATTTTTGTTTCGGAGGGCAGGTAAAGCCGTCGGTCCCGGCTGCTACTGTCATCTCGTAGGAATTGGCGCCCAGATCATCATTCTCTGTACTCAAAAACACCGAAGAAAGCATTATTGAAGTAATATTCACGATGATACTTGAGAGCTGCTCAACATTTTTTGTCTTTTCTTTTGCAACGAGGAAATCGACGAGGAAAACCTACACAGAACTTGTCGGCGAACAACTGTAGCTTTAGAACATACAGAAAAATGATGGTTTTTGCTAACAGTTTTCGCTGATTCGATTTCCTCGTTGCAAAAGAAAAAAACAAAAATCTCTTGAGTAGCTTTTAAGACATTACATATGGCACTGGACAAACAAAATTTTTTGCACTGGGTTAGCTGACTGGTCATAGCCAACCAGAAAATCTACTAACGGAACTTGCCACCCTTATTTAAACATCTACCGAAACTTAAAGAATCGAAACTACGAGGCCAACGAGATAACAAGGCCTGGAAGCGGAAAAGTCACCTGACCATCGGAGTGCTAGCAACAATCCAACCTTTATTGTTTCCAACAAACGGAAAAACATTCATTTTTAACATCCAAGATGGAGATGCCCATGGATGCCCATGCAGAATATCGAAAGTTGCTCATCATAATCTACTTGTTGATTGGTCGAGAAATTACGTCACTCGCTCTATCGAAGCAGCAAAGAACCAACATGGCGGACTCGCATCGCCTAGTAGAGAAATGCCACGTGTAAAGGATTTTTATCTTCGAATCGAGCAGATAATATGAGATACGATGAATATTATGACTGACGCCGCTTATCTGCAATTCAAGATACGCTATATTTTGAATGTATATCGATGCCCCACCCCTCTGGATGGGAAGAAGCGTCATTCAATTGGTGCAGATGTCGTGCGCAGAAACGGACTCGGGATCCGATAGATCTGAGATACCTGAGATTGTGAAATGAGATATCTCAAAAACACTATATTTTTATAACTTGGTTCAAACTTTTTTCATACATTTCCTCCAACAAAGTAAGTAATCCCACGGTGTTAATCTAACATAATTTCTTACAAATACATTCGCAGTCAAATTTACAGAATTTAGCCTGTTAAGGTGTTCTATAAACACATAGTTCTCTGAAACTATACTTCATACAGGTTTCATTCATAGCTCATTTTAAAACTTAAAATGTGACTTTTAAACTAAATATTTTCAGATATAATTTAAATTAAAGAAAAATTTATTTAAGATGATTTCAACATTAATTTTGAAAATTTTAAGTTAAAACGACATATTAAAAATCTGTATAGATTGCAGGGTGGTTATAAAATAAGTTCGCCTACTCAGAGCCTTCTAGATCCCAATCTAATGAACCGATCGTGACGCAAATTGAAATGGAAATAGGCTATTCAGACCATGGGGGAGAGAATTCCGGAAAGAAAAAAATTAGTGCAATTTTCACCACCAGGTGCACTAGTTTTATTGTTTTAAACAAGCAGGTAAGGTTTTTGTTTGATTACTGCATATGTTCAATATGTTCGCCCCCTGCGTCAATGACATGTTGGAAGCGTAGCGCAGCATGATCAATTGTGTCACGGAATGCAGACGACATCCAGAATTCCGATGACGTCAAAGCCCTCTTCCACACTCGTTATTTGAAATAATTTCTATGCTTCGAGTTGAAAGAGGAAGCGGCAAAATGCTCGTCGTCAAAAGCGTCAACACCAGGAAGCCAATAGGAGAGAAGAGCGGGATTTTCGCCGAGATGACGAAAGAGAGAGAAATCTAGAGTCGTAATAGTGAAGCCGGAGATGGCGGACGCAAGAAGTGGAGAGGGAGAGATATCGCAGCGAACTGCCTGTTCGAAAGTAAAGGCAGACTTCTAGCAATTCTTCGTGTGCCAGAGAAGGGCAAAATCACGCCTAGCGTCTCTGCAAGCCCTTCCGCGGTCGACAAGCTCCGTGAACCGGTGAACGAAAGCGACGGAGAGAACCCCGCTACTACGACCCCGCCGGAATGTCTACGTAGCGACGAGAGCTCCGTAAACCTGCCTTCGTGTAAAACTTATCCGATTCCCGAGCTTCCTCGTTGGACTATCGAATCCAGAATCTCATTGCTGGTAAGCGCCAATTGTCAAATTCAATTTTATGCTGGAATAGCTATAGTGGCGTTTCCAAAAATTAGACGTAGTGAGCTTCGCTACACGGCTTATATCCAAGGACTCTGGCCGTATGGTCTGCGTTCCTATATTAATAACGATATGGGCTTCGTATTAGTGAGCCACGACAGTAAACTAATTTGCTGACACAACTTGTATTTTGCTGCATTTGGAACTAGCCTAGTTTATTTTGCAACGGGTCTTATCCTCTTATGCCATCGAGTATTAAATTATTTATTCTGCTTGATTACGGTGGTGATACCGACTCACGTCTATCGTAATTACTACCCATGGCTGATTCTACCGATTTGTGACTTAATCATAACCGACAGTGTCTCTATTTTCCCATGTCATCTAGTTGTGTGAAATCCCTGCAACTGATACTACATCATATCGTAATTTTTGAAAAGGGTCAGAGTTTGACGCTTCAATTTATACTACTGTGTTTGTGCTTTAAGTGACGTGCCCATTTTGTGCTATATGAACAGTGCTGCAATTTGTTTATGGCTATGCAATACCATTGGTGTAGTTAAAGTGAAGTGTGTCGATTTGGATCCGTGAAGGGATCTTTGTTTCTTTTCAATTGTATTTTCTGGAGTGCATCGTAATTTGTGTATTCTAAAGTGTATGGAACCAAGCTAGTTCTAGTATAATTAGTTTGCATCCCATATTTAATGCTTAGCTAAGTAAGCCTTATAGAATTAAGTTTTATTTGATTGCCATTTATTCAATTGTGTGCTTCAATAAATATTATAATCTTTATACACGCCTTCTGTCAATGTGTAATCACTTTCCACCGCGTACACTCTACAATACCTAAAATTATACATATTACAAATTGTTGCATGAAGTGTTTCCCGGGGAATGTCTGAGACATCTAATATACTAATTCTCTTATCCGTCGATCCGTCCAGCCGTGACCACCGAGAGAGAAGGCCTCCACATTAAAATTTAATACATTGTTACATCATCATAGATAGTGCTAATTCAGGGCTTCTCTCTCGGTGGTCACGGTCCAGCCGTCCGAGGCCAACAAAGAAAGGTATAACAATCCGTCCGAAGCCAGGGATTGTTGTGGCAAGACAATATTCCGTCATTGTTATTTAATTAAATAAATAAACTGAAACAAGACAACGCCTCCTAAATTTAAGGCCTGAGCGCGAAAACGTCATACATTGTTACATCATCATCCGAAGATACGTTTAATTGCATTTCAGGGCTTATTATTGGTAGTAATGCGATTAAACATAAGATGATGATGTAACAATGTATGACGCTTTCGCGCTCAGGCAACGCCTCCAGTGAACCGATTTGAAAATTTTTTTCTTTAACATATATTGTCATCGATCCTGTGTATGTGTATCAAGTTTCAGCTCCCTAGCTTGTCGGGAAGTTGGTTTAATATTGATTACAAGATTTGACCTAAACAAACTAACATTGCAAGTTTAATAAAAGCTTTAAAAAAAATAATTCTCTTGGTTTGTCCAAAGCCAGGGATTGTTGTGTGGTAAGATAATACTCTTAAGGGCAGTATCTTTTGAACGGGAATAGGTAGCCAGTTTAAATTTTCACAGAGTATGTGTTATGGCGGATAGCGGATTGTCTAACAAATAATAAAAAATGTAAAGAGTTTTTTTTTTTCTTTTTTTTTTGGTTCAGTCGTAAAAACGGTTATACATACAAGCGTCAAACTTGGCATGATTGTAGTTGTCACGTGTCAATGTGTGAAAAGAACGGGATCGGGAAGGTTTTAATTGGAAAAATAAAAGTTATTTATTTGCAAAGTAAATTACACGCAGTGGAAAATAAAATGCAAAATAAAGAGTCATATGAGTTCTTTTCATAAGCTCCGAAGAACAAAGTTTTGGTACGTGATGGGCTTTGAAGCGGACGATTAAATAAAGGTAATGTCGATTGCTGGATTACACAAAAGTATGGAGTCAAAAGTTCCGACGAGAAATCCGCAAAGCAAACGGCGTCGTCGCTCGGACGTGAAGAACGGAAGAGGGCGCTAGAAGAGGCGTCGATATCTTTCCGTTGAAACCGATGTCTGGCCGAGATTGAGGCTGTAGGCCGGGAGAATCTCGACGCTGACTCGTTGAGATAGTTAGGGATGTCCGTCAGCAGAAGAAAAAGAAATAGGCGAAGGTACCTGCGTAGCAGGACGACAAGTACCTCGCTGAAACACTGAAGAGAAGCTGCCGAAATGGATTGGAATTTTACACCCCGATGAAATACGGCGAATCACCAGAAGCTGTAGGACACACAACACGATGAATACAGCAAACAGGATTCAAAGATATTAGTTTCAATATTAAATATCACTTCACAAAGAATAACGGAGATATCATGCGTAACACTATCGTTGTAGATATAACAATACGTACTAATAGCTTTCACCAAGCTCACACAAAATTCACTTTATCACTCGCAAGATATGATAAAATTCAAAACACTAAATCACAAGCGAGCTTTTCTTATTAAGCACATAAAATTGATAACACTAAGTTTAATTGAATAACTGACGACATCATCGTAGCACTGAAAATTATCGGACAGGTGAATAGCACAACTAAACACATACAAATTTACGAAGCGCTATTCCAATCACATTTGCAATATGAGCACTAAACATGAATTCCCACGAAGAATTCTTAGCAAATATTTATTGGAGTGTCGGGACTCCCCTTGAGATGGGAAGTTACTCGCCCCGGCGCTCAATAGAAATAATCTCCTGTTGAAAAAAGAGGAAGAATTAAATCCTTGTCGAAATTTGATAAAATTTACTGAAGAAACCAATTGTTCCTTGTCGAAATAAATTAAATAAAGTCACTTGTCAGGAGAAATGTCCGCAGTGCTATTTCGTGAAAAGGAACGGCCGTTGCTTAAATTTAAAGATACGAATTTAAGCTCGGTCGGGTCGATTGTAAGCAATAGGGAAAGAATGCAAAACAAAGTTCGTTCGAACATGGAAAATTCCTCCCGTTCCCATATCGAGGAATTGTAAAATGGAAAACGGAAATACTCCCATCCATGGAAGGTTAGATTCAACGTCTAATTCGGATTGAACGAAAACAGTTCTGACAGCACGAACGTCTATCAATGTATTGCAATTGATAACCGTTATATGGCTGAAAGGAACAAACGTCTCGGAGATTCGTTGTCGTGGCTCCGTCGCTTTCGGCTCTCGGCAAGATACGTTTGTCAGTGCGGTCGTTCGAGAATTATCGTCCTTTGATGAGACAGTCGGGCCGGTCGTCGAGATTCCCAGAAGCTCCTCTAAGGCAGGGCCGATGAGCGCTTGAACTTGTAGCCAGACGGCCTCATTTCCCACGGGCGTGTTACGTGGCTGAGCATTCCATTCGGCGGGCGACAATTTTCCCCGTCGACTTCGCTCTCCTTGCGGTCGGTGCTCCGAGCTCACGTCGGCGTTGAGGGACTTCCTCAATATCGTTGAGTCAGAAGTTTTCCCTCGCCCATGCGAGCTAATTCGCTTATTCATGGAATCTTTATCGGTAAAAAACCGTCGGCTTTCGGAACACTTTTTCTTTCCATCCTTCTTACACGAGTTTTTTCCTTTGCTCTCTCGATCTCGTTCTTTTTCGCTCCTTTCTCGGATTGTCCGAGATCACCTGCTGACGTTGTCGCTCGTCACGGAGGTTCGAGCGCGTCACGATCTTGGCTCGATGCTGATTGACACGTGACAGTAGTTCAAACTCTAAAGTATTACAACAAATAATGAAAAACTGGCCAAGTGTGAGTTGGACTTGCGCAACGCCAAACATAAATTTTTCTTTCAGGTGATCTGTTAATTTAATATTTGAAAACTTTTTTGTTCAAAGCGCTTATTTTATAAATTTCGACACTTAAACTATTATACACACACTGGCCAATGAATTAGAAACCCGTGATGAATTACTGTACTGATGTGTAAAGCGGGGTTACAGGTCAGAAACGATTGTGATATGCAAATGAATGCAATCATGTCAGGTATATGCTCATTCCAAGCTGCATGTACAGGGTAGGAACAAGCTACAGCTGCTTAAGTTGAGCAAAATGGGGAAACAGCAGACCTGTCTGAGTTCCAAAAAGGAGTTATTGTGGGAGCCCGTCTAGCTGGAGTTACGATTTCCAGGACAGTACAACTGACCGGTATCTCAAAAGGTCAGGTCTCCAAGGTGTTCAATGCGTGGAAATGGGATCCACAAGAGTTGTCGAAACGGCAGAATTGTGGATCAAAAACAATCAACACAGACAGGGACCGACGTTGTCTGAGTTGGATTGTGCGGCAAAACCGAAGGTCTACTGTAGAGCAACTGACGGCAGACTTCAATGAAGGAACATCGCAACTCATCTCCTCCAGAACAATGCGAATAGGGTTGCGATGATCTTTCATTGAAGCGAATAGGGATGGGAAGTCGCATGTCAGTGAGGAAGCCCCTGGTGTCAGAAACAAACCGGAAAGTTCGCCTGCAGTGGTGTGAAGAACGGTGTGACTGGACAGTAGACGACTGGAAAAAGGTGATGTGGTCGGACGAGTCGCGTTACACATTGTTTTGCACCGATGGCCGGCAGAGAATTTGGCGGCAGCCCCACGAAGCTATGGACCCCTCATGTGTTGTGAACACAGTTCAAGCTGCAGGAGGAGGTGTCATAGTATGGGCCATGTTTTGTTGGTAAGGCAAGGGTCCCCTGATATTCCTTGACAGTCGGGTGAAAGCCAAAGACTACCTGAACATTGTTGCAGATCAAGTCCATCCTGCAATGGTGCATTTGTACCCAAATGGTGACGGGTTCTTTATGGACGACAATGCTACTGTCCATCGAACAAGAATTGTTCTGAACATGACACCGAGTTGCAACATCTGCCGTGGCCAGCGCAAAGTCCGGATTTGAATCCGGTCGAGAATGTTTGGGACATGTTGGAAAGAGACATTCGTCGAAGGCATCCGCTTCCGTCTACTCTGCAGGACCTGAAGGTCTCTCTGACGAATGCATGGTCTGCGATTACCTTACCTGCATTGCAACACCTTGTAGAGTCCATGCCAAACCGCGTATGTTCTGTAATGATAGCCAAAGGAGGGTCAATACCATATTGAACGAAGGTTTCTAATTCATTGGCCGGTGTGTGTAGATTATATGTCTAAAAAAGCCGAAATCGAGAACACAGTGCCACACCCTGGCATTTTTTGGTAAATATATGATAATACGGAACCCTTGGTGCGCAAGTCCGACTCGCACTAGCCCAATTTATTTTTTTTATGTAGATGAACAGTAGCCTATATTGTTGCAGAATATAAGTTTTGAACACCATTGATGCTCCACTTTCATTTTTACCCTTCAACCTGTACGGTTGACACCCGTCATGCGACGGGTGGAATTTTTAGTGTCGTCTAATGCTGGCTTTCAGCTCAGGCACAGTCCGTACGCTTTGTTGATAGACGCGATCTTTCAAATATCCCCAGAAATCGAGAATTTCTGATGGTTTGGATAGGAGAAATTCTCGATCTGTGAGCCAGGTGCCCGCCTCCCATTTGGGCTTTCAACCTTTGACAACTTGGTTGTTTTTAAGACACCTTGAGACAGGATGGCTGTTCGGGTGTCTGCGATAGCCCAACTGGTAGAGGCATCGCCATGATAGTCGAAGTTCCTGGTTCGAACCCAGGTCGCAGAAGTTTTTCTTCTATTTTTCGAGAGAAAAATTAATACATCACGTATGGAGGTTATCTCCAGTCTATATTTATTTATTTATATGGAAACTTTTATTTAACTCAAAATTTTGAAATTTTCAATTCTCAAAGTCAGTGTTCGGAAACTTTTAGGACTCCCAAAATTTGAAAACAAGGTAGTCCATCTCTGCCATCTCTGATTTTTTTCTGTGGAGATATTTAAAAAACAGAGATTGTATGCAAATAATTCCCAAACTTCTGAAAACTCCAATTAAACTAACAGTACAAGATGTCACTTGTCATTCTTGAAACGTTTATCTCAAAATTGGAGCTTAGGCTCAGTGGTTACATTTAAAAAAAAATAAAAATATGTTAAGCTATGCCTCCAGGAAAATGGCGACGTATTTCGAACATGTATTATAAATTCCTCTGCAATTTCCTTTTCAATACTATGTACACAACTTTATTTCTTAAATTCAATGTACATATTAAGGCTGTATACTTTGATGTATTTGTACGATAAATTCAGAAAGAGTGACTACGGAAACTTTTAGAACACCCTACAGAATGCTGTCAAATGAAAATGAAAATAAACATACGAGTTGCTCTAATGTTTAGAAAGAAGTTAATAAAACAGGAGTTCTAAATTACTAAAAAAATAGTGGGTACAAAGAAATAGGCAAATTATTAAAGAATGTGAAGAGTGTTTTTTATGTTACTACACTACCCATTCTCAAAAAAAATAGCTTACTTTGAAACTTTTTTTCTTCGCTTATTACGTTTTTAAAATTAAATTGATTTTTTTTTAAGTCTATAAAATTTGCAATACATTTTTAATTGATGTACATTTGCTCTACTTTTTAATGGTGCAAAACAATGATAATAAAATTTAAATACTTTTTTGCTAATTGTGTAAGTAGAATGCCTCTAAAATTAGAATACTTCAATGTCTATCTCATAAAATTAGAATATTAGAATAATATTTTCTGTTTACATTTAACGCCCCTACATTGGTTATTGGGATGTTCCAGCAGTAACAGGCATAAGAATAAATGATTACTGCATTTTTTATAATTGCATCAAGATGGGGCGAAAAGTATCTCTAACACTTGAAAATAAGCAAAAAATCATTTTTTTCCATCAATGTGGAAAAAAGCAAACTGAAATTGCCAAAAAAGTTCAATGTTTACGGTCATCAGTTTCCAAAACTTTGAAGGAGTATGTCAATACAGGGAAAGTAACCGAACGGAAGCTAGGCAGTGGCCGAAAACGCATCACCACTAAAAGAGAGGATGCGGCTTTGAGAAAAATAGCCATCCAGCATCGCTTCAGCACGCTGAGAGATTCTCAATATCACTGGAAGCAAGCGGGAATTACAGCCAGCTCATCGACAGCTTCGAGAAAAGAAATTTAAGTCATATACAGGGTGCAAATGGACGACGTTTCACAAATTTAAGGATATGTAGAGGATACAACTCTGAGCAAAAAAGTCTAGTCGCGTTTTTCGTCTGTGGCTCCGTTAAAAAGTTATAGCGCTTTAAAGTTCGGTATCGGTAAGGAATATCGGTATCGGTATTGGCCAGGGTGATTCTAAAAGGTTGTGTCCAAATGAAAAGGCAGGTAGAGGGTGAAATTCTGAGCAAAAAAGTCTAGTCGCGTTTTCCGATCTGAGGCTCTGTTAAAAAGTTATAGCGCTAAGTTAAAAATTGCTCAGCGTCTGTACCAAGATAGATTTCCGGAAGTGACGTCACAAAACTTTAAAGCACTATAACTTTTTAACGGAGCCTCAGATCGAAAAACGCGACTAGACTTTTTTGCTCAGAATTTCACCCTCTACCTGCCTTTTCATTTGGGCACGACCTTTTAGAATCACCCTGGCCGAAACCGATACCGAACTTTTAAAGCGCTATAAATTTTTAACGGAGCCACAGATTGAAAAACGCGACTAGACTTTTTTGCTCAGAGTTTCATCCTCTACATATCCTTAAATTTGTGAAACGTCGTCCATTTACACCCTGTATACCTAGAAAAAAGCCGATGCTGACAATGGCACAAAGACAACGCAGAGTCAAATGGACCCAGGATTTCATAAAAAAAAACAAAAAAAAAAAAAATCGGATACAGGAATTCTGTAATCTTCAGTGACGATTCAATGTTCTGTATTCCTGTTGGAGAAACTGGACATATCTGGCGAAAAAAGGGTGAAGAATTTCATCCCACCTGCGTGAAGGGATCTGTCAAGCATCCAGCTAGTGTCATATTATGGGGGTGTATGTCTTTTGTAGGAGTTGGAAAATTACTGTTTCTCAAAAGAAAAATTTGATTCTAGTGCATACTAAGAGATTCTTCAATATGGACTCATTTCCTCCCCACACTTCTAAATTAACAAAACAGTGGCTTCTTGATCATCAAATTGAAACTCTTAGGCTTGGGTCACACTGGCGTAAGACGCCACGTAAATACGCCGACGTAACGACGTCGCCAAGCGCGGCACCATGCTATTTACCGGAAGTGACATCACTGGCGTCGGTACGTCGGCGTATTTACGCGGCGTTTTACGCCAGTGTGACCCTAGCCTTGGCCTGGTAACGCTCCTGATTTGAAACGTAATTGAAAATGTTTGGGGTGACATAAAGAAACGTATTCAACAATGCAGCCCACCATCTCGAACAATTGAGGAATTGAAGGTGATTATAAAGATTGTGTGGAATCCATTTTCAATCAAACAATGTCAAAAGCTGGTTGAATGACTACCCAAAAGATGCAAAGTTGTAATTAAGAGCAAAAGATTTGCGACAAAATGCAAAAAAAAAAAAAAAAAAAAAAAAAAAAAATGTATATTAGTATTTTGATAATATTCTAATTTTTCGAGACAAAAACACTGATATTCTATTTTTATGAGACTACCCTAATATGTAAAAAAATACATTAAAAAAATTTTTTTTTAATAAAATTGCGTTAGTTTAGATTACATTGATGTAGACTGTGAAGAAAAATATTTAACGTTTTCAAAGTTAAAATTAACAGCTAAAATTAACACTTGAAACCATGAAAACTAAATTTTTAATAATACTCTATTTTTTGAGAATGGGTAGTACAAGGACACCCACAAAGTAGTTTAATGAACAAACGCAACCCACTGTGAATAATACAGTGAGTCAAAGGTCAAAGTGGATATAGCTGTATTTCGGAAATGATGTGTAAAATGAACGATGTGACCATGCTAGCAGGGAATAGGAGAGGTGCTCTATTTTTTGAGACAGTTTTAGAGATTAGCCGCCATCTTGAAATCCGCCATTTTGAATCAAGGCTCATTTTCTTAAAAGAAAAGGGGGTTATGTGGCATATAAAATAACACCAGTGTTTTCTCAGGAATTCATTCCTGCAATCGGATTTCAGTTATCTGTTGTGGCACACAATTTATTAACAAAAACATAGACACTGTACCATTGTCTGTTGCAGGTAATGGAGATGGCACTAATGGAGGAGAGGATTGAGCTAATCCTGATGTCCGGGGAACGCCCCTATCGTACCATTGCTGCTGGTTTCAACGCCCGGGACCCCGAAAGAGAACCAATCGTGCACAGTACCATCGCATATATGATATCATTGTTCAGAGATATTCGGACCGTTGAGCATAAAGAGCTCGTATAGACTGACCAAAATCAACCGATGAGGCAACCTTAAAAATGCTGTTGGCAGAATTTGCAGAGTCCACAACGCAGCCAATCATCCATAGCATGGATTCTGCGTACCAACAAGTGGCATCCATTCAAAGTTCAGATGCAGCAAAAACTACCTGAGGATGATCCGGACAGACGTGAGGAGTGCTGTACCTGAGCTCTGAACAACTATCGACTGGATCCTTGATTTGTCCATAACGTTATGAGGCAAATTTTACGTCCATGGTGAGGTGAACCATCAGAACATGAGATATTGGAGCGATACGAACCTTCATTGGACAGATCCATCCAAAGTTCGTTGGTGATGTCATAGTTGTGGCATTGTATGGGATTTGGGGCACCCGTTTAATTCTGATGATACCCTAAATGCTGATGAATACTTGTGAATGTTACAGAACACTGTGTTCCCATCACTGTTGACCGAAGATAGCAGTTTCCTAAGTTTTTTTAGCAGGATGGTTCGTAATGTCCGTCAATGGCTGGATGGGTAATTATCTGGTCATTGGATTGGTCGGCGGGGTCGTGTGGAATGGCCACCACGTTCCCCAGATCTCACACCGCTAGATTTTTACCTGTGGCGCAACTTGAAACAACTTATGTAAGCTGTGAAAATCCAAAGCAAACGTCACCTTCAGCAACGCACTCTACAGACCTGTGACAGCATTTTCCCCGACATTCTTGTGCGCATAATGAATGGATAAAACGCCTTGAGCTCTGTGTTCAGCAGCAAGGACAACACATTGAACACATCTGGATCATTCCACGTCAATTCAGGCAGGAATTTTATACTTTTGGCTCTTGACTTCTCGGATTCTAATGAAATTTGGTATATACAATTGGCCTAGGGAGTTGGTAATGAATGCCAAATATTATTAATTTTTTTTTCATTTTTATAGAAGTTACGGACATTTAAAATTTTCGAAATTTGAGTGGGGGCCTTATCTATGAAGTACTTAACTTCGGTTGTATTTTACTTAGAAAGATGTAATTGGTGACATATGAAAGCTCTTTAACTGTAGATTCTGTATGAAATTTTTAAAATTACATTACGCATGCGCAAATATTTGAATTTAATAAAAATATTATATTTATGCAAATTTCTCAAATGGTGGGTATTTTTTTTCGTTAAAAAATTATTAATATCTTACACATACCGAGATATTAATGGGTTTTCCTCCGTTTTGAAGATATTAATTTTTAAAGCTCGAGTTCCAAGCCACAATGCATCCGTTTGTAGGTTACAGTTCTTCAGATGGACAAGGCATCTTAAGAAATATAAACTTTGTGGTAATATCCGATTGTCTTAAACATTCTACAGCTATTTTTTATTCCTTTCAATGTGAACTCATTAAGTTTTTAAAAGAAAATTCAATAAATGTAGAGCAGATACGAGGGTTGATCGAAAAGTAATGCCTTCATGGCTGTAACTTTTTTATTTGTTAACCAATTTTCAAAATTCTTTTTGTATCTGATACTTACATTTGTCCTCTATGTAATGCGCTATTCACTTTTCGACATTATCCCCATCCCTTTCCACGCATTGCATCAACGTGTGACCACTCGGGTGAACCTGTCGGAGAGGAAGTCCGGGGTTGTTGTCGACACCAGCATTGAATGGCAGCTTTGGACCATCTTCTGCAGCACGATAACGCTCGCCCGCAAACAATCGCCACACACAAGAGGTGTGGCAGCGCCTACAGTTCAAAGATGAAAAACTGCAGTTCAAAGATGAAAGCTCTTGCACCTTGCGACTCTCACCACTTCCCAGAGAAGAAAAAGCACCTTAAGGGACATTCAGTCCCTGATGATGAGATAAAAGAGCAGTTGCACGTTGTGAAACACTCTGCTCAATATGGCTGGTGAGATTTGCTGAACTTCAGTTGTGATTTCCTCCATTCAGCTCTGGCAGTGTGCGAATTGTTTGCATACACTTTACTTTTCAAGGCACCCTAAAGGAAAAAATCGAGAGGTGTATAGTCCGACGAGCGTGTAGGCCAGATGCCACGCGAGATGATTCGATCAGCAAAGACGTCCTGCAGAAAGTGCATTGATGTGTGTGCTGTACACGTTTCCATGCACTACTGCACACTAACTTTTGAATCACCCTGTATAATGAAGCCTGTATCAATTTCAGCTGCCTCTGCAATTCATCTCCTTCTTCAGGGTAACTCAGAAGTGACTGACTCTGAGGAAGTGTAAGTAAATATACTTTCTATATTACTAACAATTCGACATCATAATGAAAATTTATATTTTCTTACTGAATTATCTTCTTATTTAACAGGTGCTCAATACTTTCTGACTTCTGAAAAAAAATCTGAAGTTCTAAGAAACAATTTTCCTATTGATGTAATTATTGTAATGCTACTATTGATTTTATTTTTTCGTGTAATTATAATTAATAATACTATTTATATAAATAATAAAACGTAAATAAAGGAATGGTCCCAAGGTTACACACTTTCTTTTCCCTGTCAAGTCTCTACTACCTGATTCCCGCTGCTTGGAGCTCAAGCTTTAAAAATTAATATCTCCAGAACGGAGAAAAAAAACAGTTTTGAATTTTTTGTATTGTTTTTATGAAAGTATGTGTAAGATATTAATAATTTTTTAACGAAAAAAAATACCCACCATTTGAGAAATTTATATAAATAAAATATTTTTATTAAATTCAAATATTTGCGCATGCATAATATAA
>JAHWFO010023107.1:0-12669 GCA_023313115.1 Rhysida immarginata | reverse complement strand
TGGAATCATACTGAAGAAGGTCACTTAGTGACCGAAATGTATACATTTATGGTGTATTAAATTTATGTTTGTGGACAAGTGGAGTTTCCTTTCTTCATCTTCATCTCTTATGGACCCATTCTTGCCAATGTCCAAGCAGAGTTGTGTCTGAAGGTGTGGGAAGCTATTTAAATGATGTGCAAGTCATTATCATGTGACATTGGGCCAATCGATGATCTGTGAGGGGTGTCCGGTTATTTTTGATCATATAGTGTACCTTTACGACTATAGTGTCTTTCGCTAAATGAAGAGAACTCTATCATGCCCGCACAAACTGCAATCATCCAAAGTTTTTTTCATTAGGCAATGGATGCTTGATTCAGACATGTCCACTCAAAGATATAAAATTATTCCCAAACAACGAGTTTCAAATTTCATAGAATCATTTTTCCCCTATAATACCTTTAATGATTGTAACTCTCACGTATGATCTAAGAAATCAGATCATTAATTGTACCTTAAAGCATTGCATATTTTAAGAAACATGCATTGCATATTTTAAGCCAATCATTCAACAGCTACATGTAACCTTTTGTTTGTATTCGTTTTTATCACTTATCCCTTTGGGATGTAAAAGTAAATAATAATAATAATAATAATAATAATAATAATAATAATAATAACCCTCGTGTGGTCTTACGTCCGCGTCGTGGAGGGGGGCAACATCTTAGGGTGATGGCCCTGGTTAATAACAGGTTTGATCTATTCTCGCCCTTACATTAATTTGAGGGCCGAGATGACCCATTAGGGCTGATAAGTTGATTACTTTAGCCAAGGGCCTGCTGATGATGGAGATGGCTAACAGAACCATCTATATTGGTGATCACTATGATTGGTGCTAGTGCGTTATTTAATACCGGCTCGGATTTCACTCGGGTTTATCAAGGTCCGCGCTCGTGGGTTAGGCAGAGGCTCACGTTGGAAAAATATGGCACTATCTTCCAGGGCCACTGGTGGCGAAAGCAGCACCAGTCACTGTTCGGCTAATGCAATGTTACAACCTGTTCCTAGTGTTTCAAGAGCTCTTTTGCACTCGACCACTAAGGCAGGCAAGCTAAGCCAACGCATGAAATGGACCAATGACATAAACCATTTTATCATACGAGCCTACTACGCAGTCACTAAATTAGAAATTGACAATATAGCTTACAGACAACGCTTATACAACGTTTTCAAAGAGACATATCCTGACATCACAGTCACTGAACAATGCATTGCAGATCAGCGTCGCACAATTGTTATTAACAATTTAATACCCTCACCCACACAACAGAAAATAAAGCAAGAAGTTGCACAACAGCTACAAGAACACGACCCATCTACCCAAACCGGCACTCAACTCACAGATTCAAACACCAACATTGACATCATTAATGAACTTGAAGAACACACACTCAACAATGAACTTCACCATGATATTCGTCCACAACACAACATGAATACCAAACTTACTGAAATATTAAATGACACCCTACAAAGATACCATGCAGTTTACACGGGGACTGATCCCACACAAAGTCCAGGTATACCTAAAATAAACATGAACAGCAAAACAGGGGAAATTTTATTTTACATGAACACTTATATCTTGCCACAGTACATTGGAGAAAATCGATCTTTAGAATACATACACCTTCTTATTTACACTGGGGCTCTTACAGTTATATCCACACTGGGTATGAAACCAATCCATAAACACACACAAAAATTATCCACCCAACAGAAACCTAAATGGCAAAGCGGATTGAGTCTGAGATTGGCGAAATCCGCAAGCAGTTAGGTAGACTTATCCAATACACTAAAAACAACACTTCATCAAAGCAGAACAAACAAAAGAAAAACAGACAGCTATTTAAGAAAATTAAAAAACACACCAGACATGAGCAGCATAATGAACACATTACAGAATATATGGACACATTAAAACGAAAGTTAGCTGCAAAAACACAATGCCTGAAGAGATACAAAACATGCACTCAGCGCAAACAACAGAATAAGTTATTCACAAACAATGAGAATACATTATATAAGCAGTTAACCAAAGAATATGCAAACACAAAACACTGATCTGCCAACACAAACAGAACTCCAACATTATTTGTCGTCTCTTTGGTCTGTCTCAGTTGAACATAATAGGGAAGCTAGCTGGATAAGGGAAGAGGAGCAATCAGCATCCATATTACTTTAGCCTTCTACTGACATAACACCAGATGAACTCTCACAAGTTATTAAATGTACTCACAATTGGAAGACCCATGGCACCTCTGAATAATGATGCCATTATGGTACCATTAAAAAATTTCAATGCTAAAATATTTCATGTAATGTAGCAAACAATTTGGAATGACATGTCCTGAAAGAATATATATAGTAGCTAATAAGTTCGAAGATGGTCGACTTTTATTCAGGGGCAACTTGTACTAATGACACCACTATTGTACCAGTGGAAATTTTCACTGCTATAAAATGGAAGGTGCAGGGTGATTCAGTCAATTTCTGACCATTTCACTCGAATGACGTGCATTAGGGATAAACAATTGAAAGAATATGAGCGCCATATCGAATTTCTAAATAGTTGGAGTTTGTATTGTTGCAACGGCGCTGCATGAAAATCTTATTATTGAAATATGGCGCCCGCTTTATCAACAGAGCAGAAATGCAAGGTTGTGGAATGGTATTTCGAGACAAAATCACCTGTAACCGTGCAAAGAAAGTTCCGGAAGGAGTATAAGTGTCGAGATGCACTAGGCGGGCAAGCAATCATGGATTTTGTCAAGCAATTTCGTGTTAAAGGCAAGAAAAAAGGCGGGAGCGAAGCTCGTGTTCGAACGGCCGAAGTTGTCGAAAATGTTCGCACAAGGTTGGTCGATTCCCCTACCAAAAATCTGTTCGCCGCCTATCCATTGAAGAAGGGCTGTTTTATAACACGACGTGGCGAATTTTGAGAAAGGATTTACACCTGTTCCCGTATAAGATCCATGTTTATCAGGAGTTAACAGAGGCTGGAAGACAGAAGCGACAACAATTTGCGATGGAGTTTGGAGCAGAAATGGAAGCCAATCAGGACATTGTGGACCTGTGGGTGTCAGATGAGACCTTCTTCCATCTGTCAGGTGACGTTAATAAACACAACGATCGTTTTTGGGGTTTCCATCACCCTCATGAGATCCATAAATCACCTCTTCATCCACGAAAGGTTATGGCTTGTTGCGCGATTTCCAAAAGAGGTATCATTGGTCCGTTCTTTTTTGAGGGCACCGTAACGTCACAGGCTTACCTTAACATGTTGGAAACCTTCTTCATCCCCGAGCTGCGAAGGAGGCGTATACCGCTTCGACATCAATGGTTTCAACAGGATGGGGCTAGGCCTCACACCACTAATGAAGTGCTAGACTTTCTCAGTCAGAAATTCGGAAATCGTGTCATTTCAAACAGGTTTCCAGATCGATTCGGGGGTGGCTTTCTTTGGCCCCCTACGAGTCCTGACCTTAACCCATGGGATTTTTATCTGTCGGGGTTCCTTAAAGACAGTGTGTTCACTACAGCACCAAGAACCCTACACCAGCTGCGACAAAGCATCGTCGACTGCTGCACTCTTGTGGATGCAGAAATTCTGGATAGAGTTATGAACAACTTCACCATTCGGCTGCGAGCAGTTCAAAACGTTCGTGGAGGCCACATTGAGTATATCATCAAGACTTTTCCACGGGAATAAAAACTCCGAACTGCCTAAAATATCATACTGAAATGCTAAGTTTGTAAACATTAATGGATCAATAAATCATAGTACTGAAATTGTCAGAAATTGACTGAATCACCCTGTATTATATCAAACGACTTGTAACGACATACGATGAACGAATATATAAGAGTGAATAAGTGCGAAGATGGTCGATTTTTATTCAGGAGTACCTGTGATAATGATACCACTATGGTACTATTTGGAAATTTTCAATGCAAAGATATGGCATTTAATATATCAAACAGCTTGTAAGGACGTATGTTATGAACGAATATATGAAAATAATTAATAAGTTCGAAGATAAACGATTTTTATTCAGAGAATACCTGTACAAAGGATACCATTGTGGTGCCATTTGGAAATTTTCAATGCACTGATGTGGCATGTAATATATCTAGCAACTTGTAACGACGTGTTATGAACGAATTTGTAAAAATAATTAATAAGTTCGAAGATAGACGAATTTGGTTCAGGGGAACCTGTGCTAATGATACCATTATGGTACTATTTGGAAATTTTCAATGCAAAGATTAGGCATGTAATATGTCAAACAACAGGTAACGACGTTACATGAACACATATATAGGAGTAATTAATAAGTGCAAAGATGGTCGAATTTGATTTAGTGTTACCTCTGCTAATGATACCATTATGGTACCATTAGAAATTTTTAATGCATGATATATGAAACAACAAGTAACGAAGAGTCATAAATAATTATAAAGTTCGAAGATTACCGAATTTGAATCAATGGAACCTGTTTTTATGTTTTCAAAAACAATTCAAAATTTTTGGAAATATAAACGGTTAGCACAAACGAATGACCGGATTTTAAAAATTTATATTTTCGAAACTATTACACATATTTTCGAAAATAAGTAATACACGAAATTGAAGTAAAATATACCAAGTTTTTTTTATGGGGTTATGTCTTTGAACTGTTAACTGTTTATGGACCACCGATGACGACAACACTCCAAGAACTTAAAGAATGCATTTGATCGGCCTCGGTGGCTCAGGGGTTGCGTGATCGCCTCTGATGCCCGAGGATGCGGGTTCGACCCCGGCCGAGGACGACGAGGATCTTTTCAGGGGGAAAATCCTGAGATCACGCATTTTAATCCGTTGGTCCTGTGTGGTCGTTTGCCGGCTGGACGTTAAAGAACCCTTGCGAGGCAAAATTTACGGCCCCTATAACGCCGTCCTGAAATGACCATAGCAGTTGAAAAGGACGTTAATACCAAACAAACCAAACCAAACCTAAAGAAAGCATTTGTGCAGCATTAGGAACCATTGACAGTGTGATACTACAAAATGTGTGGAACGAACTTAATTACAGATTAGATGTTGTTGTGTAGCAAAAGGGTCACACATCAAACATTTGTAACTGGAAAAAAAACTTGGTATATTTTTCTTTAATTTCATTGTAATATAATAGTTTCGAAAATATAAATTTTTAAAATCCGGTCATTCATTTGTGCTAACCCTGTATTTCAAATAGTTTGTGACGGCGATTAGTTTAGCCTTTCGGTACTTGGTTATGTCATTTCTTAATAGTTTATTAAGTATCGAAAGTGCTTTATGCGTTTGCCTTGTCCGTCCGTTCCTACTCAATTTTCTCGAAAAGTACGAAAGATTTTAAAAATCTGTTTTCACCATTCGATAGATATGAGACAGAAGACGCACAAGTTCGTAGATGGGCAAAAACAGTACAATGACATGCGCTCTAATGGTATATTAGGATAACCCCTATAAATTTTCAATGCTAAGCTATAGTAAGTAACATATCAAACAGCTTGTAACGATGAGTTATGAATGAATATAGGGTGTGTCCGTAAAGTAATGAGACTGCCAGCAGCGCGCTCATTGGCGGCGGGATTTGTGGTGGGAAGTCTAAGCTAAGCAACGCGCCGGGCGGCAGTCACTTCCGAGCTCTGACGCAGTGACAATCACGCGTGGCGCAAAACTGTTTTTGAATTATTGTTACGGCAGAAAACGTCAAAAATGGAGCGTTCGCTGGATTAAATTTTGCTTTCACTTGGGCAAAACCGCTTCCGAGACGCTTGGCTCTGTACAAAGACGATGCCCTGTCAAGGGCTCAGGTTTTCCAGTGGTTCAGTGAGTTCAAGACGGGACGCGAGTCCGTTTAAGACATGGAGCAATCTGGACGCCCTTCAACAAGTGGTTTGGATGAAAATGTGGCCAAAGTATAAAATCTCCTGGACTCCGACTGTCATTTTCGTCCAAATCACTCGCGTCCAGATTGCTCCATGTCTTAAACGGTCTCGCGTCCGTTCTTGAACTCGTGGAACCACCGGAAAACGGATGATGCGAAGAAGACTGGAACAGGTTTTAACGAATTCCCGTCTCGTTGAAAACTATGGTTAAAAGCGATCAGTAGATAAGATAAGATCTAAACTGTAATTTAAGTTACTTTTCACTGTCAAAATCCTTTATTTATTATGAAATCTAAGGTCTTAGAATATCATAAACATTTTTTCTGTTGTAAAACACAGATGTAACCCTTTTAAATAATCATTTGACAATTAATATTAATCACATTTGCTTCTCAACTTTTGTTTAAAAATTAAAACGTAATGAAAAGAAAGAAAGAAATTTTTATATAATGAGGTATATGAATTAATTTTTAGAATTGCGGGGAAAATTATTGATTAGAAAACACAATTAACAGATAATCATTTGGGTGTAATGAGAAAAAATAATTTAATCGCGTAATTGAATTTGTAAAGGAATAAAAGGAATTTATTTATAATATTTATTTCCTCAAGTGTTAAACAACTTTTTTTTAATATGCAGCTGTTAAAGGGAAGAATGCTGTACCATGGCAACCTATGTGATCGTTCCCGAGTCTGTATTGAACATTTTCTGCCATCGGATTACAGGGATGGAATGAAGATCAGAAAATTGCTGCCTTCTGCTGAGCGTCTTTCCAAATTACCCGTCCTATATGCAACCCAAACAAAGTAAGCCCCAACGACTGATTCCAAAGAAAGACAGCCCCGAAAGACTTGACGAACGGAAATACCAGAGGAAACCACAACATATGTGAATACCGAAGTTTCTGGATATTTATAGGTCAACGCTGAAAATGAAGATGAACATATAAGTAGACTAGTGAGTCGAACAGAAAGGACGGCCAGCACAACAAATGAAGTAAATGTGGGCACAAAATTAACAACACTAAAGTTGATAGTGTGACACCTTGCCTATCTTGGTCAACCCACCCACGCTTAATCACCGGTTACTAATAATGGACGCTCCCCAAGTTATTAACTAAGAAAACAGGACAAAGTGTGGTTGGTTTATAAAATATTTCAAGTGGTTCCACATAGGGGTGGGCGATCCTAGATCGATGGGATCGATCCGAACCGATCTTTTGCTAAGATCGCTGGGATCGATCTTAGCGATGCCAAGCGATCTTAAGATCGGTTCGATAGTTGAATTTCTGCCATGTTGTATTGCTATATGATTGGTTATAGTTATAGTGCTATGTGATTACTTCAGATGGTGATGTTGTCACCAGTGATAAGGCTCAACTGATCGCCGACTCCCTGGAAAAGCAATTTACCACGCCTTGTAGAAGAAAACCCTGATAGTCGCTCAGTTGAGCTTTATCACGATGTGTGTAACACCTATGGGCTAACTCAGCGAGTTCCTACCCTTGTCGAAACTATTAGCACTAAGGAAATCTCCGACGTCATAAAGCGTCTTAAAACCAGGAAAGCAGCAGGTATCGATTCTATCTCAAACAGTGCCCTAAAGCACATTGCCTCCTAATGTTATCTCGATCATTACCAGGGTCTTAAATGACTGCTGGAGAAATGGCTACTTCCCTGACAAAGTGGAAGGAGTCCGTCATTGTTACGATACCAAAACCTGATCTAACTCTGCTCTCGCAGTCAGCTACAGGCCCATCAGCTTATTACCTAGTAGGCTACGATGTCAAAAGTTCTTGAACGCTTTCTGTGAGGCCAACAATCTTATTCGTGAGGAGCAGTTCGGTTTTCGCCCAGGTCACTCCTGCCAACTCCACATCTGGAGGCTTGTTGCTGATCTAAATACTCCTCCATATTGCGCTCAATACAGAAAGCTTTTGATCAGGTCTGGCATGACGGCCTGAGATACAAAATGATTACTTGTGGTTTTCCTGACGATCTGATTGCTTTGATTAATTCCTTTTATGTCGGAAAGGACTTTTCGTGTCAAGGTTGGCTGCTCTAACCCTTGTGACATCAATGCTGGCGTCCCCCAAGGCTCTTTCCTGGGCCCTGCGTTGTTCAACTTTTTCGTTCGGGATTTCCCAACTTTTACAAAGTGCAATGTACCTGTGTGCTGACGATGCGTCCATCATGACTACTGCCCGCAATCCTGCTCATGTTATATCTCGGTTACAAAAAGCTTTACATCCGTGTGAGAAATGGTTTGCTAAATGGAGGTTAAATCTAAAAGTTGATAAATGCAAAGCCATGTTCATTACAAAAAAGCTTAGAAAACCCCGGAAGCCACTCTTCCTTTCTGGAAAGGAGCTCGAGTGGGTAAAAAACTATAAATACCTAGGAATAGTGATTGATGCCGAGCTAAATTAGGGCGACCATCTTTCTCATGCTATAAATGATAAAATTTGAGATCGGTTCGAGCCCACGATCGAGATCGATCCTGAAATCCAGAATCGCCCACCCCTAGTTCCACATATGTTTAATATTGGAACAATTCACTGATCAGAGAATAAAAAAGGCAATAATTATACTGCTAACGTTACTACCTTCCTAACAACTTATAGTACATTCCCTAAAAACTCTGTATACAACGTGCTTCCAAAGCAGTACCAATGTATTTTCTTTAACACTACGCTAGCATTAAATTTTATTATAACAGGGGAAATTGTCTCAATAGTATTTAAATGTCATTACTTGCTCTAGCAAGGGTACCTAACACATCCACTAAAAAGTATTAGATCTAATTTAAATGGTTCAGTCTTAAAAGGTATAAACTTACTGTGACACCTAAGAGTTTCACGGGCCTCATTTATCTATTAAAGATCGAATAAAGATGAAATATGTTTCATCAGTCAGGCCACTCAGTTGGGGCTCATATTTATCCATAGACATAGGATAAATAATATTTCGGAAAAGTCATGGGTTGTCTCACAATTTTTCTTCAATGACACAAAGAAGTAAAATGGTTACTCACCGGTCTATGAAAGTTATCTCATGTTCCAGTCCAAGGCCTTGTGTTGACCTTCACCCTTGTGATGGGTGTCCTCTGAAATAAGACAACTGGCCTCTTGCACAATGAAAGGTGTCAGACTTACACAGGAGCTACAGCTCTGTCTTCAGTGTATGCTTCAAGACTTCAAGCTGCCACGTCTCTCACGGCTATCCCCGGAAGTATGGTGGTGCCTTCCTCTTCCATCCAGGCAGTTGAGGTCCTCAGGCTTACCAAAGCCTGTTTGTCATCTGTAGGTGTAGGCCTGTGACTTGCCAAAGCTATAATCTCCAAAACGTTCCAAGTCCTTTGCTTTCAATTGCAAATGGTTACTCAGCCTTGACCTGCTTATTTTGAGCAAATATACAGCGTGTCCAAAAAGTCTGGTAACATGGCAGATACTGTTTCTCAAAGCTGCCAGGTAGGCGAGATCTGATGAGTATGGTTTAAAGGCAATAGGGGGTGGGGAATTCATTGTCGCACTCAAATTTGGCCTTGACCCCCAAATTTAAGATCATCCATTTGCTAACTCGAAAACTATTAAAGAAAGAGAAAAATTTTCAACTGCTACCCTGTAGACCAACACCACGTTAGTCTAAAAACAATTTTTAATCACACCTTTCCCCTTGAAAGATTTTGAGAAAATGGGCGAGAGTCACTCAAGATTAGATTGAGCTGGCCAGGTTGGCTGAAGTTTATAACGCATTTGCATTGCACACCATTTGCAGGTTGAAGCACACCGTTGGGAAGGGTAAGGAGAAGCACATTCTTGAGTGACTCTTTCACGCCCATTTTTTCAAAATCTTTCAAGGGGAAGGGTGTGATTAAAAATTGTTTTTAGACTAATGTGGTGTTGCTCTACAGGGTAGCAATTGGAAATTTTTCTGTATTTTTAATAGTTTTCGAATTAGCAAATGAATAACCTTAAATTTGGGGGTCAAGGTCAAACTTGTGCGCGTTAATGAATTCCTCACTTCCCTATTACCTATAAACCACACTCATCAGATCTCGCCTACCTGGTTGGTTTGGTTTGTTTGGTATTAACGTCCTTTTCAACTGCTATGGTCATTTCAGGACGGCGTTATAGGGGCCGCAAATTTTGCCTCGCAAGGGTTCTTTAACGTCCAGCCGGCAAACGACTACACGGGACCAACGGCTTTACTTCCCTTCCGAAGGAAGTGCGTGATCTCAGGATTTCCCCCTGAAAAATCCTCGTCGTCCTCGGCCGGGATCGAATCCGCGTACTCGGTCGCCTACCTGGCAGCTTTGAGATATCTGCTATGTTAAGAGACTTTTTGGACACTTTGTATAACGGCTAAAGGTTAATATGCATAAACCTTACGCTTCAGAAATAATTGTCCTTTTCTCCTTCCCTTAGGAGAAGACTAACAAAACCACAGTTTGAGCTGCAAACTGTTCATAAGATACTGTTTTAAGCTCTTATCCAATTAGGGTTACCTGGCTTTAAATTTAGTCATTTGCCTTTGGCAACGAATTATACAACAAAAGTAAGAACACTTCTTACTTAAACACAGTACAACTGGTTCCTTCGAGACCACCACAGAGCACAATGACAATTATGTGTTCCTATGCCTTGTCTATCTACATGCACAACTGGATACAGTCTGTCCCAAGCAGATCTGTTATAAAAACCACTATTAGGTTCTTATTTTCCTTCTCCTTCTCTCCGTGGAAAAGTTGTTAATATTTTTTAAATACACACATGCATCAACAATTCAGTCTCTTAGCAACCAAAACTAAGCCATTGTTGGGGAAAGCAGCAACACCTGCAATAAAAAGAAATACACAACAATGCTCTTACTGAGCTTAAAATTAAGTGAAAATATGTTTTAAATAAATTTAGATAAATAAAATCTTGTAAACATTCCAAGGAGGAGCTTTAGCAGTGAAGCAGAGATACATTTATACATATATTAAAAAGAAATTAACCCCCCGCCCCCCCGAGTAAGGTAAGGCAGATCGTGCAGTCATCTATTTTTAGCACTTTGCCTGCACTAACCTCTCCCCAAGTTTTTTAATCTAAAAATTGATTTTCTCGAACGCAATATGTAGAAAATGTAATAAACTTCGTATTTTCTTTCCTTTCTCATCATTTTCGAACGTATGATATACCTTAGAAATATGTTGCCATTGTTCTAAGGACCAAGTGACTGCCACCCCCGCAAATCCGACCCTACTGGAACAATTGGTCCTAAACTTCATAGTAATGTAGATCTTGCTTAGAGGAATCTGGATACTGAATTTCACGCCTTTACGTACCTAAATAGCACATAGATATGTTGCACTCTCTGAATCCCGCCCCTGTAATTCCGACACCAGTGTACCAATCAAAACCAAACTAAATAGTGCAGATGGACATGCCTATAGTAAGCTACATTCCGAATTTCAACCTTCTACCTCAAAAAAATGATTTTAGAGAATAAACCGAAAAATGAGGAGCCAGAAACTGTGGATGGACATTAAACAACAGAAGACAGAGAAACCACTAATCCACATAACGAATCTATTCTGATGAATACATATTTCGGCAGCCAAGCTGCCGAAATATGTATTCATCAGAATAAATTCGTTATGTGGTTTAGTGGGTTCTCTGTCTTCTGTTGTTTGATTTTAGAGAAGTTTGGATCATTAGTTTTAGATGGGATATCTATCAACCCTTGTCTCAATACATGAAGCAGAGTGATGAAATTGTTGGGAATATTAGGATAAACGGAATGGAAAAGGATGTCGGGAAAGAAAACATAGTGGCAACTCAAATATTGTGCTTTCTTTTTGTGGGGCTATCAACCCATTTTAAAATGCCAGTAGCTTAGTTATTTTATTGATACGAGGGTTATTCAAGAATTTTTGCTTTCTGGTCCGCAACCTTTTTATTTGTTAACCGATTTTCAAAATTCTTTTTGTATCTGATACTTACATTATCCTCTGTGTAATGCAATATTCACTTTTCGACATAGTCCCCATTCCTTTTCACGCATTGCGCCAACGCGTGACTAGTCGGGTGAACCCATCGGAGAGGAATTCCGGGGTTGTAGTCGACACCAGGATTGAATGGCAGCTTTGGACCCTATTTTGCAGCACGATAACGGACATATGAAGGTCTCGGGATAATAAGGACCTAACCCACAGGAAGAATTTTTTTGAAAAAAGTGATGTTATGTTTTTAAAAAATCTGTAAATCTGTATGGTTGATGTTTTGCTTGACTGTGATTACAGTTTACATGTGCAATTGTTACTGAAACATACTGTAAATGAATTTCACAAACAGTAATTATTACATTTAGTAAGAACTTCTTCCTGTGGGCTATGCCCCGAGCCCTTCAAATGTGAGCATCAGATACAAAAAAGAATTTTGAAAATCGGTTAAAAAATAAAAAAGTTACGGACCAGGATGCAAAAAATCTTGAAAAACCCTCGTAGTTTGACAGGAGATGAGCTACCCACTTTGATATTACATGTTTTCAGAGAAGTAGAAAGAGCTGTGACAATGTACCCCCATCCCACCTGATGTTACCACACAAAGAAACCCAACTATTGGCTAGGGGCACTTGTCAGGGGTTCGAAGCGGATAATCGGGGTTGGTCGAATAAACTCAAGCCAATCATTTTAATTAAAAAACACAGTTCTTTTATTCTTACATA
>JAHWFO010023080.1:448414-477905 GCA_023313115.1 Rhysida immarginata | reverse complement strand
ACAATAGGTATCAACAATGGTATCAGCACGCAATTCACAAACACACTACATGAACCAACAATATATATCTCATGACCAACAATGCAAGGTAATGTTTGTGCAACAATAGACCCATTGTGTTCGCATCAACAATGGTATCAACGCGCAATTCACCAATAACAATGAGCACAGAATGATGATGTAATATGGATAAGTTTCAAGTGTAACAATGCATAGAATTCCTGTTATTCATGCTTTTCTTAGAAAAGAGAGTTCTTAGTACATAACAATTTCTTGATAATCTTTAAAAATGATCAGTAACTGGAGATAATGGAGAGTTAGCAGACTATTGAGAAAGAGTGGAAAGACGACAGAGGAAGCACTCCTTTAGCTCCGTGATGTATTGAGCAAATGGGAAGCAAGTAAATAGAAGAATCGGCGACCGCTAGACTGCAAAAAGTGATGAATGACCAAGTTTTGCTTCAACACATCGAGAGAAGAGTGGAAATTGCAATAACATCAAGTGTACATCTGAAGTAAGATTATGTGAGTAAGAAATTATTGGAGAAGTCCATCCATTGTGAGCCTTTAAAATTTTTTTTTTCGAATTTTCATAAAGAATTTTTACTGTATTATTTCTAAGCATTTTCATGAGTTTATTTTTAAGATACTGCAAAATTTAATTTAATTTTTTGAGATTGTTCTGTTACCTACAAGTGTAATTATCCCGGGCAACGCCGGGTACCTTTGCTAGTATATATACAGGGTGTAACTAAAGGTGCGTTACAAACTTTGGGGAATGATAGAACTGGTCAAAATACGCATTTTTTGTTCTATGAAGATTGGTCCACAACTGCATTGTTTAAGAGTTATAGCAACTGTTCAAAATGACGCCCTTCAGCGTCAATGCAGGCTTGCATTCGTCGCTGTACGTTGCAAGACACCCGTTGCAGCATCTGCTGGGAGTCCCTGATGTTGTCTGCTGCTACAGCCAATCGTGCGATGAGTTCCTCCACTGAATTAACCATTGTTTCGTAGATCAGGGACTTTAGGTGGCCCCACACAAAGAAATCCAATGGTGTTAGGTCTGGTGATCGTGGCGGCCAGGTAACTGGACCACCCCGTCCAATCCAACGATCGCCAAACGTATCAGTGAGGAAGGCCCGGACATGCTGTGAGAAATGTGGAGGTGCACCATCATGTTGGAACCACATTACTTGACGGATGTTAAGAGGTATGTCATCCAACAGTTCAGGCAGCACCTCCTGAAGAAAGACGAGGTAGGTAGGTTTGTGCATTCATACGAGCTGGGAGAATGTACGGCCCAATGAGGCGATTGCCAACAATACCAGCCCACACGTTGACAGAAAATCGTTGCTGGAAGCGCCTTGTCGAAATGGCATGTGGGTTGATACGGTTCCGAACATGGATATCCTGGTGGTTGAAAATGCCTTCCCTGGTGAAGGTTGCTTCATCAGTGAACAGCACCTGCTGTGGGAATGCTGGTTCCTCTCTACAACGTGCAAGAAACCATCTGCAGAATGCCATACGTGGTGCAAAGTCAGCAGCTCCAGATGCTTGCACACGTTAGATTTTTTAGTGTGCAGGATCTGTTTGCATGGTAATGTGATGGTGTGGTCATGTTACTTTAAAAATTTACATGACCATACCATAATTCAGAAAGGGGTGTGTCATAAGCCTGCATTGATGCTGAAGAGGTCATTTTGAACAGTGGCTATAACTCTTAAACGATGCAGTTGTGGACCAATGTTCATAGAACAAAAAATGCTTATTTTGACCAGTTCTATCATTCCCCAAAGTTTGTAACACATCTTTAGTTACACCCTGTATAAAGAAGGATGTTTGTTTGTGGGTTTGTTTCCTTGTTTTTTATACAAATCTACAGTTTTATTCCGATCTTGATAAAATTTCGCATACATGACCTTCAAAGCATGAGGAAGGTCACTGTCTACCTCAAATTTCGAAAAAATAACAATTATTGATAAAAAAAATCGATATTCATGGTTATGGCAGGGCATATTAATGAGAAATATCTCATGACCAACAATGCAAGACAAAGTTTTTGCAACACTAGGTATCAACAATGGTATCAACATGCAATTCACAAAGACTCTGCACGGACCAACAATATACATCTCATGACCAACAATGCAAATAAAAGTTTGTGCAACAATAAGTATCAACAATGGTGTCAACACGCAATGCACCAACACTATGCAAGGATCAACAATATATGTCTCATGACCATCAATGCAAGGCAAAGTTTGTGCAATATAGAATTCAATGCATAGAATTCCTGTTATTCAGGCTTTTCTTAGAAAAGAGAATTCTTAGTACTTAACAATTTCTTGAAAATCTTTAAAAATGATCAGTAACTGGAGATAATGAGTTAGCAGACTATTGAGAAAGAGACAAAGACAATAGAGGGAGCACTCCTTTAGCTCCGTGCTGTATTGAGCAAATGGTAAGCAAGTAAATAGAAGAATCGGCGACCGCTAGACTACACAAAGTGATGAACGGCCAATTTTTGCTTCAAGAAATCGAAAGAAGAAAGAAAATTGCAACAACATCAAGTGTACATCTAAAGCAAGATTACGTGAGTAAAAAATTATTTAGACTAGTAGGCATCCTTGGAGAGGTCCATCCATTGTGAGCCTTTAAAAATTGTTTTTTCGGTAAATCAAGTCCCGATACATCACCTAGAATGGATTTTTTCAGTGAAGAGGTAAATTCCTGTCTTTCGGATTTTTCTTAGAATGGATAGTCCCTTCCTTCTATATTGTAGTGATTGAGGTATTATTTAACCAATTTGGAGGCTTAATTTAGCTTTTTGAGGTTGTTCTGTTTACCTACAAGCGTAATTATCCCGGGCATAGATAGTTCTTAGTACTTAACAATTTCTTGGAAATCTTTAAAAATGGTCAGTAACTGGAGATAATGGAGACTTAGTAGACTATTGAGAGAAAGTGGAAAGACGACAGAGGAAGCACTCTTTTAGCTCCGTTCTGTATTGAGCACATGTTAAGCAAGCAAATAGAAGAATCGGCGACTGCCAGACAACACAAAGTGATGAGAAGACATCGGGAGAAGAGTGGGAATTGCAACAACATCAAGTGAACATCTAAAGTAAGATTACATGACTAAGAAATTATGTAGACTAGCAGTTGCATCCTTGGAGAGGTCTATCCATTGTGAGCCTTTAAAAATTTTTTTTTCAATTTTCATTATGAATTTTTACTGTATTAATTCTAAGCGTTTTCATGTGTTTATTTTTAATATATTTCAAACTTTAATAAAAAAAAATACTCCGAGCCACGCCAGGTTCATCACCTAGCTTATTTCGTAGCACATCAGATCCAAACAATACATTTCCTAAAAATACATTTTGACTATTTTCTGTGAGAATGTGTATATTTTGGAAACTGAAATGCTGATAATGCGAAGACTGAACGTTCGTTTCCAAGAATTATTGATAATGAGCATAAAATGATGAAGCAGTGACAGAACATTAATAAGGCAGCGTCTATTGATGAGGCAAAGGAGTTGTACGTGTCAACCTTGAGCTCCCTATCAAATATCCAGATGGCTGGCAAAAATTTATGTGTCTGGAAAGGAAAGAGAAAGAACGAGTATTGGTCAGAGAAACTCTGCAACTAAAAGAGAAAAAGCTGTACGGACAATTGAGGGTTGGGAGTTTCGAATAGAGCAAGAGGGTCTAAGAGCTTCTACGTCAAGGGCAAGAAAAACTTGGGTTTAAAGTATCTGGTGATGCTCCGAAGTGGTGAGGCAAGTCAAGAAGAGTTTAGATAAAGTCCCGGTATATCACGTAGACTTCCTGTTTTTCGTATTTTTCGTAGAATGGATAATCCCTTTGCTCTGTGTTATTATTTTATCAACTGGGAGTTATAAGTCAATATTTTGAGATTGTTCTCTTTACCTGCATGTGTAATTATCCCGGGCAACGCCGGGTATCTCTGCTAGTCTATCTTTCTATATAAATAAAGAAGGATGTTTGTTTTTTTGTGGGTTTGTTTGTTTATTTTTGATACAAATCTACAGTTTTATTTCAATCTTGATAAAATTTCGCATACATGACCTTCAAAGCATGAGGAAGGTCACTGTCTACCTCAGATCTCGAAAAATAATAATTATTGACAAAGAATCGATATTCATGGTTATGGCAGGGCATATTAATGACAAATATCTCATGACCAACAATGCAAGACAAACTTTTTGCAACAATAATTATCAACAATGGTATAACACGTAATTCACAAACACTCTGCACGTACGAACAATATATGTCTCATGACCAACAATGCAAGGCAAAGTTTGTGCAATATAGAATTCAATGCATAGAATTCCTGTTATTCAGGCTTTTCTTAGAAAAGAGAATTTTTAGTACTTAACAATTTCTTGAAAATCCTTAAAAATGATCAGTAACTGGAGATAATGAGTTACCAGACTATTGAGAAACAGTGAAAGACGAAAGAGGAAGCACTCCTTTAGCTCCGTGCTGTATTGAGCAAATGGTAAGCAAGTAAATAGAAGAATCGGCGACCGCTAGACAACACAAAGTGATGAATGGCCAATTTTTGCGTCAAGACATCGAAAGAAGAAAGGAAATTGCAACAACACCAAGTGTACATCTAAAGTAAGATTACGTGAGTAAAAAATTATTTAGACTAGAAGGCATCCTTGAAGAGATCCGTCCATTGTGAGCCTTTAAAAAATTTTTTTTCGGTAAATCAAGTCCTGGTATATCACCTAGAATGGATTTTCTCATTTAAGAGGTAAATTCCTGTCTTTCGGATTTTTCTTAGAATGGATAGTCCCTTCGCTCTATATTGTAGTGATTGAGTTATTATTTAACCAATTTCGAGGTTTAATTTAGCTTTTTGAGGTTGTACTGTTTACCTACAAGCGTAATTATCCCGGGCAACGCCGGCTCCTCTGCTAGTCTACATATATAAAGAAGGATGTTTGTTTGTTGGCCTACCACTCTATAAGAGTGAAGGCCTTTGTTTTAGTTTCAGAAATTCAAAATTTTTTTTTTTTTTTTTTTTGCTGAAATCGACTTAAAAACTGATTCGTAAAGATTTGTTGAAATTTTGAATAAAAAATTTTCCGTCTGTACATATGTATGTATGTACGTATTCGACCAATTTTGTGCAACTAACTCCTCTGAAACGGCAAATAGTTGAACCAAATAAAAATTATACTTACTTAGAGCGTTCCTTAAATTGTGCCTTAGCGTATATATTATGTCAATTGGGTAAGCGTTTTTCGTGATATTAATTATATTCTAAAAATTAAAAAAAGGCTGTAGCGTTCAAACCAGCGAACCAAACTCAATAAACTCGACATGTACGTACTCCTCTCATTAAGGCGAATTTTTTTTTTATAAATGACTTGTTTGGCTGTGATGAGCCGTTTTGGAGTTATTTACTAACCCCTCACCCAAGCCCCCCCCCCCCCGTCAATTTTTTTTTTTCTTTTTTATTTCTTAGAAATTCAGACAGTAGGATTCGTAAACTATACATTAACCATTTTTTATGGAAATGGGCAAAGCCTTTTTAGAGAAATTCACTTTTTTTTTGAAAAAATGAAGAATTGGCACAAACATTCATTTCAAAGCTCCAAACACAATATAAACGGCATGAAGAGCTTCCTCTTACTGAAAAATACAATTTTCTTTTTGACGTAGAATACTTCTTACGTTTCGATACTGGGATGCCACGCTTAAGTGGTGAATGTCACGAAAAGTGTTGATCACGAAAACCTTAATAACGTCAAAACTATTAACAAGAGCTCATAAGGAGAGCTCCTTATGAGCTCTTGCTATTAATGATAAAAAAATGAATGATATTGCATTCGATAGTATATAAAACAAAAGCATGCTTTAGACTTTGACTGACTTCATGTTGACGTCATCGGCTGATGCAATCGAGGCAGAAAATCTGCTCTCTGACGGAGATTAATTTAGTCTAGCTCCGCCTTCCTTTGTGATAGCACGACATTTTAGGTATCATTTGTTTTATCTTTTTGCGCTTTATAAAATAGCTTAAAAATTAAACTTCAGTAATTAATAATATCTAAGACATCGGCCTTCGAATTGTGGAACTTTTGCAAAAATTACAGAATTTCTAAATTTATGCATAATAAACGCCAGAAAATTTATAGAAAACGTCACAGGTAAACAGATTTAGAGATGGGGAATCCATGAAGACCCAGATGTCCGATATTGAACGTCTACGGGCTCAGCAGGAACGACTGAAATTTGACCTATGGTGAAGCCAAAGTGAACTATAGCCCGATAAGAATGCGCCAATAACTTCCACTGCGCCATAATTTTTTAGTGCACAAGTAAACTTTTGGGGGCAGCTGTCCTTTGGTGACAGAGTCAATGCGTGTGTATTGAAAAATATTGGATTTTTGAAATTCTAACTTGGGATTCTTAAAGACCATTAAAAAGTAGAGTAAAACCCACTCTCTATCTCTTTGTCTTCATCGATAAGACTGGGTTCAAAACTTTAAAGGTTCAACACTTTCAGGGCCTCTTATCTCCTAAACGGTTGGATCAATTGAAAAAACACCAAGAATAAATCATTTCTCGAATATTGGTACAATCTGAATGTACCATTGAAAATAGGGGTTCCTAATTAAGATTTCAAAGTTACTCCCTCCCCCCAGCCCTTACCACAAGGGGGGGGGGGGTAATTTTTTAACTAATGAATTTCCCCCGCGAAATAATTCACTTTTGATTTTGGACATTTTTTCGTACAATGCTTAGTTTCCGAGATACTCAGTTGTCTCAAGATAAATGCCTCACCCTGTATATGCGACAGTTTGGGACACTGCATTCATATTTCCTTCTATATTCATAGACATTGAATTTGGATATTCGTGTAATGTTTGTGATACATTTCGTTTTGAGAAGGACTTGAAGCACCCACGTAACAGAAGGTGATATCTTGGCTTCATCACTTTCATCAGTCCTGTGTAAAAGATTTCATGTCAAGATTTTAATCATTGTAGAATAAATTTAAAACTATTCAAAAATATGGTGTTATAAGTTATAGGAGAGCAGGCGTTTTTGCAATTTTTTGAAATGTAACTCTTTAACGTATGTGAACCTTACTGACAGACTGGTCTAAATATAGACGACTGATCGACGCTGATATCAATGATATTTGTATTGTTAAAGCTTTGTACAATGCTGTATTGAGATCTATACTAGGAAGAGTTTACTCTGAGTGGCCAGATTATTATGACCACCTGATGTTTGTAGGATTATTAGCTCTAATTTCGCGCTGAAGTTGCTAAAGAGCCGGACTAGTATAAATAGGCAAGCAGGTTGTTTACCACGACATTGGAAGTGATTTTTTCAGAAGATTATAGGTAAACGACGCGATTTAGCAGCCTTTGATGATTGTTGGCGCTTGGAGCCATGGAGTTAATATCAGCAAAACGGCTGCATTCGTTAAATGTTCAAGAGCAGCTGCTGTTAAATTGTTACAGACTGGACTATCTGCCGGAAAACTGGGTCTGAACGTGCCAGGTGTGCCCATCAATGTTCGGGCAGAAAGGAGAGTAGCAAGACTGATACAAAACAACAGAAGGGCAACAGCGCATCAAATTACTGCAGATCTTTATCAGGGATCCTCTCAAATGATCCCTGGACGCACTGTTCGCCATACACTGCTTAGTATGAAATATGGGAGCTGAAGGCCAGTTCGAACACCTTTGCTATCTGCAGTTAACAAGATAAAACGTCTTCAATTCGCACAGGAACACAAGGATTGGACAGTTGAGCTTCGGAGTAAAGTCATGTGGTCTGATGAACCACGTTTTCAGTTACATCATGCAGATAACAGAATGAGAATTTGACGGAAATTGCAGGAAAGCATGGACCCCACATGCATGAGTACAATCGTTCAAGCTCGTTGGGGCAGTCATGGTTTAGGGCATATTTTCCTGGCCTGATATGGGTCCTTTAATATGTGTAAAAAAACGTCCGAATATCAGAACGTACGTATGTATCTTTGCTGATCAAGTTCATGCATTCATGTTGATGGTGTATCGCAATGGAGATGGCTTCTTCCAACGTGACAATGCCGAATGCCACACTACTCGTATTTTGCAGGAATAGTTTCAAGAACAAACAATTCCTGTGTGTTGTTTGCTGCAAAAAAAAATTTTTGCTACTGAATGTATGCTTTAACCCCTATGTTGACTGGCCAATTGAAAATGATAGTAAGGCGAGATTGTTGCGATCGCCACGAACGAAGACGAACCTGGCTTAGGGGCCCCCCCCCCCCCCATAATGAGCAAATCTCAATCCAATTGAGCATTTTTGAGAGAAAGTTGAAAGAGCCATCAGACAGGTGGTTCCAAAACAACAAATTTCAAACAACAGGATAGTGCTATTCATCAGGCAAAGACTGTTATGACAGCCTATAAGAAGCAGGGAAAGATATCATCTGTCAAGCACAACATTGCCCGAAAGTCGAAGCTCACTGATAGAGACGGCAGGGGTTTGAAGCGGATTGTGGCCAGAAAGTACAAGATAACAGCATTCATGGTGTCACATTTCTCGCATCACCTTTCAGCATCTCATGGAGTAAATGCGAATCGCCGCATTATTGAAGGCAGAAGGTGGCCAACGATGTACTGATAGGGTGGTCATAATAATCTGGCCACTCAGTGTATATTCATCCTAAAGTGTCGATATCTGATACGGAAATGTTGTTATTCAGTGCGATAATGAAATATTCACCAACAACTAGACCAGTCAGTGACAAAATGGAGGTGGATACTAATATTGCAATCATGACAGTTAACATTATCAATGTAGATGTTACATTAAATTTATACGCTCTTAGCTTTATGAAGAAACATTTTAACTTAGATTTCAAACTCATCGGATCACCTATTACTTTGGGTGGCAGTACTATAAATTTGATGTTTGCGCGAAATATTTGTTCTTGTCTATTGCCATTTCTAACATACTCCTCTTATCATTGACCAGTGATTTGTAAGTTGGGAATGCCATAAAGGTTTGGTTAAAAATTTATGATGAATTTCAAGTACATTTTTTTGTTTGAACATTTTATATCAGAAATTAAATTTTTTAAATTGTGTTGCACAAAGTTCTTTCTTATTCGCCATGTGGCCTCAAGACATGTTCTACGATTTAACTAGCGGCCGTGTCCCAACACAGCCCCGTAATTTTTTTTATTTCCGTATCATTATCTCGTGGTAGGCCTGTGCGAATGTACCATTTCGCCATACCAATTTATTTGTTTATGGGTTTGTTTGTGGGTTTGTTTGTTTGTTTGTTTCTTATGCAAATCTACATTTTTATTCCGATCTTGATGAAATTTTGCATACTTGACCTTCAAACCATGAGGAAGGTCACTGTCTACCTCAGATTTCGGAAAAATAATAATTATTGATAAAAAATCGATATTCATGGTTATGGAAGGGCATATTAATTAGAAATATCTCATGACCAACAATGCAAGGCAAAGTTTGTGCAACAATAGGCCCGTCGTGTTCGCATCAACAATGGTCTCAGTGCGCAATTCACCAATAACAATGTGCACAAAATTATTCAAAGAATTATAACAATGAACATAAAATGATGATGCAATGATAGAAAGTTCTTTTCAAAGAATTATAACAATGAGCATAAAATGACGATGCAATGACAGAACATTCGTTTCCAAGAATTATAAATAATGAACAGGAAATGGATATAATAGACGATATAGATAGGGCAGTCTCTCTCGATGAGGCTAAGGAGGTAAACGTGTGTTCCTTCAGCTCCCTAACAAGCGTTCAGACAATTGGGAAAAGTGTGTGTATTTCTATGTGTAGGTGTGTGTTTCTTTGTGTATGTGTGTGTGTTTACCTACAAGCGTAATTATCCCGGGCAACGCCGGGTCCTCTGCAAGTATATATATAAAGAAGCATGTTTGTGGGGTTGTGGGTTTGCTAGTGTGTATTTGTCATGTGGTCGTCAGCAGAAGGCTCGTCAACAAAACATCATTAAAGCAGACGACGCCGTTAAAAGACGTCATTTGTGGAGAGCCACTCCGAAAGCTGCTCACGAGAACTTCACGGAGGCTCACGAGAGGAGCACGAGAAGGAGGCGGGGGAGGACAAGAGAAGCAAGAGAGAGAGCGAAAAATCGTCGTGAGAGACGGACGGATCGAGGCGAGTATGAGCAGACGTTAAATGCGCTGAATAAAGGTAAAGCTCGACGAGGCCTGAACGATGTGCAGCGAGGAGAACGCTACGAGGCAAAGGGGAGAGTAGCGAAGCTCAGCGAACCCGACTGCTTGGAGAGAGACACCACGACGGCGGCCGGTGAGCAACGACCGTTCGTCGGAGGTCTGAGCGGATGGGAGAGCGTGATTCTACAAGTCCGTCAAGGGAAAAACGACGAGGATTGGCAACGCTGGCTGGCATCTTTAATCCAAGAGGCGCTAAAGGAGAGCGGACACGAACCTAAGGCGACATACGGAGCGGCGAGCGAGACAAGGCATCCCGACGCCCACGTCGCAGATTCGACGACGAGAAGAGACTACCCGTACGTGGTTCCCGGAGAGGACTATCGGCATTTGTTATGCAGCGTTCACGGTAGGACTCTAATTACTACATACATAAGCACGTATGTGCCTCAAATTCCAGTCAGCAATATCACGGTGATATCCCTTTGTCTGAGCCTCGCCGAGGCAAACTTTTGGAGAGAAACCATTGAGCGTGAGACAAGCGATATCACAGAAAACGTGCCCATAGTGGGAGTGTTCCCCAGCTCTTTTGGCTCATTCTTAATGAGTGGCCCAGGAGGGTTCATTGCAAGGCATTTAATTAATTTCCCCTTCTTCTAAGAATCGTGAAGAAAAGTTTTACAAAAAAAAACAAAAAAAAAAAAATTGAAATATTTTTTTTTTCTCCTCCTTCCACTGGAAGAATTCATTCTTCAGGAAGGTTTAGTGCGTCTCTTTTGTGTGCCAGATTTTAGTGCCAAATTTCCATCTTTCTTATTCACGATAGAGCTGACGTTTGAATTAATTTAATGACAAATTGTGCCACGTCATTAAATCCCGTATAATTCCGGAGTGAGACCGAACCCGTCAATATATTTAATTTTGTCTGTTTTTTTTATTTTAGAAGGCTCCGCCCCACCTTCGAAGTTGCGAGCTTCAATTACGAGGGTAATTGCATTAACGACCAGTAATGTGTTAGATAGAGTGAAGTGTTTCGGCTTTTTATGCGTTACCTTCGTAGTGATGGTGTGTGTAATAATTGTCCCCGTGCTACTATTACACGCCTTTTATTAAGTGTGTGTGTGTTCGTGTTGGTGCCCACGTGACGTGTCTTGATTTTGTATTTGCTGCAGCGCAACGAATAAGTTTACAATTTAAGGTGTGATTGTGTGCCACTTCCAAGCGTAATCAAGAGGCCACGAGTTTTGGTTCCTTGGTCTTCGTCCTTCGAAAAAGAAGAGACCTACGTTGGATCTCCGCTCTACATCACGTCAGCATCGTTTGTTCTTCACATCGAAGGGCATCATCTTTATCTTCTGTGTCTTCCTCGACAAGCCGCAGACAGCATCATCACCGATCTTCACGTCTTACTTCCAGCATCGGGTAACAGCAGCCTCTTCTTGGTATTCTTCTGCTTCGGGGATGAACCGACGAGAGTTCCACGCAACGTAGATCCACTTCGACAATAGACGCCTGGGGTATGCTATGCCGTCGAGTTAACCTCGCCTCGACGCATACGCTACTTCCTTCTTCAAACTACAAACTACATCAATCTACAATCGACTGGAACGCCTACGTGGATTCATCCCCATCTCTTACCTGAACTTTGGACCTATTATTTTTAATTCGTAATTGCGGTCATCCATAACCACAATTGCAAAACAAAGCTTGGCAGCAGTCGGCAACGAGGTAGTCGTCAACTACTGTGTTTTTTTTTTGCTATGGACTCAGCACGATTTTCACCAATAAAGTCTTCCACTGTATAAGGACCATTGTCGGCAAGCTACTACTGATCATCAACTGTGTTACATTAAACATCAATAAACTTTATTCAATTGAATTAATTATTGAACCAATAAAAACTTTATTTCTTTACTATTTTCTTTTTACGTTCTCTCTTCCTTGTCATTGTTATTACACTCTGCTTATCGTCCACATGACAGTATTGAATACAAATCTATAGTTTTATTCCGATCTTGATGAAATTTTGCAAACTTGACCTTCAAACTATGAGGAAGGTCACTGTCTACCTCAGATTTCGGAATAATAATTATCGATAAAAAATAAATATTCATGGTTATGGCAGGGCATATTAATGAGAAATATCTCATGACCAACAATGCAAGGCAGAGACTGTGCAACAAAAGGTATTAACAATGGTATCAACACGCAATTCACAAACACTCTACACCGACCAACAATATATATATCTCATGACCAACAATGCAAGGAAACGTTTGTGCAACAATTAGTATCAACAATGGTGTCAACACGCAATGCGCCAATACAAGGCAGGGGTCAACAATATATATCTCATGACCAACAATGAAAGGCAAAGTTTGTGCAATATAGATAAATTTCAATTTGTAAAAAAGCATAGAATTCCTGTTATTCAAGCTTTTCTTGGAAAAGAGATTTCTTAGTACTTAACAATTTTTGGAAAATCTTTAAAAATGATTACTAACTGTAGATAATGGGAAGTTAGCAGACTATTGAGAAAGAGTGCAAAGACGACAGAGGAAGCACTCCTTTAGCTCCGTGCTTGGAAACTGAAATTCTGATAATGCGATGAGTGAACGTTCGTTTCCAAGAAATTTGATAATGAGCATAATACAGTGACAGAACATTAATAAGGCAGCGTCTATTGATTAGGCATAGGAGTCACGCGTGTCTCCGTTGAGCTCCCTATCAAACGCCCAGACGACTGGCAAAAAGTTAACTGTCTGTAAAGGAAAGAGAAAGAACGAATATTGGTCAGAGAAGCTCTGCAACTGAAACAGAAAAAGCTATACGGGCATTTAAAACATCTGAATAACGGGAGTTTTGAATAGAGCAACAGGGTATAAGAGCTTCTACGTCAAGGGCAAGAAAAACTTGAGTCTAAAGTATCTGGTGATGCTCCGCAGTGGTAAGGCAAGTGAAGAAGAGTTTAGATGCTCCGGTATATCATCTGGCCTACCTGTTTTTCGTATTTTTCGTAGAATGGATAGTCCCTTTGCTCATTGTTTTATTGGTTGAGTTATTATTTAACCAATTATGAGTTTTAATTTAATGTTTTGAGATCTATCTCTCTACCTACAAGTGTAATTAACCCGGGCAACGCCGGGTACCTCTGCTAGTCTTTCTATCTACATATATAAAGAAGGATGTTTGTTTGTGGGTTTGTTTGTTTTTTATACAAATCTACAATTTTATTCCGATCTTGATGAAATTTTGTATACTTGACCGTCAAAGCATGAGGAAGGTCACTGTCTACCTCAGATTTCGGAAAAATAATAATTATTGATAAAAAATCGATATTCATGGTTATGGCAGGGCATATTAATGAGAAATTTCTCATGACCAACAATGCAAGACAAAGTTTTTGCAACAACAATAAGTATCAACAATGGTATCAACACGCAATTCACAAACACTTTGCAAGGACCAACAATATATATCTCATGACCAACAATGCAAATAAAAGTTTGTGCAATATAGAATTCAATGCATAGAATTCCTGTTATTCAGGCTTTTCTTAGAAAAGAGAATTCTCTGTACTTAACAATTTATTGAAAATCTTTAAAAATGTTCGGTAACTGGAGATAATGAGTTAGCAGACTATTGAGAAAGAGACAAAGACAATAGAGGAAGCACTCCTTTAGCTCCGTGCTGTATTGAGCAAATGCAAGTAAATAGAAGAATCGGCGACCGCTAGACTACACAAAGTAATGAATGGTCAATTTTTGCTTCAAGACATCGAAAGAAGAAAGGAAATTGCAATAACATCATGTGTATATCTAAAGTAAGATTACGTGAGTAAAAATTATTTAGACTAGAAGGCATCCTTGGAGAGGTCCATCCATTATGAGTCTTTAAAAAAAATTTTTTCAATAAATCAAGTCCCGGTATATCACCTGGAATGGATTTTTTCAGTGAAGAGGTGAATTCCTGTCTTTCGGATTTTTCTTAGAATTGATAGTCCCTTCGTTCTATATTGTAGTGATTGAGTTATCATTTAACCAATTTGGAGGTTTAATTTAGCTTTTTGAGGTTGTTCTGTTTACCTTCAAGCGTAATTATCCCGGGCAACGCCGGGTCCTCTGCTAGCTTCTATATATGTAAAGAAGGATGTTTCTGGGTTTGTGGGTTTGTTTGTGTGTATTGAATACAAATCTACAGTTTTATTCCGATCTTGATGAAATTTTGCATACTTGACCTTCAAAGGATGAGGAAGGTCACTGTCTACCTCAGATTTCGGAATAATAATAATTATCGATAAAAAATCGATATGCATGATTATGGCACGGCCTATTAATGAGAAATATCTCATGACCAACAATGCAAGGAAAAGTTTGTGCAACAAAACGTATCAACAATGGTGTCAACATGCAATGCACCAACAGTAGGCAGGGATCAACAATATATATCTCATGACCACCAATGAAAGGCAAAATTTGTAACAATGCATAGAATTCCTGTGATTTAGGCTTTTCTTAGAAAAGAGAGTTCTTAGTACTTAACGATTTTTTGAAAATCTTTAAAAATGATTAGTAACTGGAGATAATAGAAAGTTAGCATACTATTGAGAAAGAGTGGAAAGACGACAGAGGAAGCACTCCTTTAGCTCCGTGCTGTATTCAGCAAATGGTAAGCAGGTCAATAGAAGAATCGGCGATCGCTGGACTACAAAAAGAGATGAATGGCCGATTTTGATTCAAGACATCGAGAGAAGAAAGGGAATTGCAAGAACATCAAGTGTACATCTAAAGTAAGATTACGTGAGTAAGAAATTATTTAGACTAGCAGTGGCATCCTTGGAGAGGTCTATCCATTCTGAGCCTTTAAAAATATTTTTTCAAACTTTTATTAAGAATTTTTAGTGTATTAATTATAAGCGTTTTCATGTGTGTTATAAATTTTAAAGATATTTCAAAATTTATTCCAAAAACAAAAGTCCGAGCCACGCCGGGGTTATCACCTAGCTTATTTGGTAGCACAGCAGGTCCAAACATTTCCTAAAAATATATTTTGACTATGTTCTGTGGGGAAAGTGTATATTTTGGAAACTGAAATGCTGACAATGCGTTTCCAAGAATTTTTGATAATGAGCATAAAGTGAAGATGCAGTGACAGAACATTAATAAGGCAGCGTCTATTGATTACGCATAGGAGTCACGCGTGTCTCGCTTGAGCTCCCTATCAAACGTCCAGACGACTGGCAAAAATTTATGTGTCTGGAAAGGAAAGAGAAAGAACGAGTATTGGTCAGAACTAAAACAGAAAAATACTAAATCTATACGGGCGTTTGAAACATCTGAACAACGGCAGTTTCGAATAGTACAACAGGGTATAAGAACTTCTACGTCAAGGGCAAGAAAAACTTGAGTCTAAAGTATCTGGTGATGCTCCGCAGTGGTAAGGCAAGTGAAGAAGAATTTAGATGCTCCGGTATATCGTCTGGCCTACCTGTTTTTCGTATTTTTCGTAGAATGGATAGTCGCTTTGCTCTGTGTTGTATTGATTGAGTTATTATTTAACCAATTGGGAGTTATAATTTAATTTTTTGAGATCTATCTCTTTACCTACAAGTGTAATTAACCCAAGCAACGCCGGGTACCTATGCTAGTTTTATTTATGTCTGTTTTTGTAGAGTTGTACGCAGAACAACTTTGAGGAATGATTTTGAATTAATTATTCCTCGGGCCCAAAATCTTCAAAAACAAAGCAGCCAGACAGCTAATTACTCCACGGCTCACTCCTGCCCAGAACTGTCATGGCTCAATTTGCTTCAATTTTTGCCGCTGTTAACCATAGGATTTGGAGTCTATCTTTAATATACGTCATTGTCCTTAATACTAGCGAGATATGACAACCATTGTTGTTTGATGCAATACGCAGATTTGTTTGCGCATATGTATTTTATTCTCCTACACCAACCAGATGGCAGCCTCCTTTATGACGTCATTGCGACGTCACGGCCAATTTTATGGCATAAACTGTTTTCATTTTACAAATCTGACTTTTAGTTTCGGTTTAATAACGGAAGTGTTAGACCAAGAGCACTTGTCATTTATTCCTGGATAGGCTTATAAATGCAAGCTGAATTTAAAAATGGCCAAAAATCAACGATGTGCCGCGAGATATTGTTTAAACATGTTTTGTATTGTTCAAAGTCTATCAGCACAAAAACACTAAATTCTTAAAAAAAAAAATTCTACATTTTGTGTAGTGGATATCTGTTGTTCATTATAAAAATTTGCTGGTTTCTTTTTAATTTTCAATTTAAAATATTCCAAATGTAAAAATGAAGTTAAATTATTTTAGAGATTTTCATATTTTAGTTATAAAAATAATTATATAATTTGAAGTTTATAAAATAATTTCATCATTAATTTTATTATTTCTCTGTATATGTGTATTATATAATTACACTTCCGTTTCTAAAATGAATATGCTTGTAAATAATGTGTATTTATTAATTTTTAATTGCATTTTATTCATTTATTTATTAAATGTATCTATTTTATTTCCTGAGATAGATGGCTTTCTTATTTAATCTAACAATAACACGAATAAAGTTTCCAATATTTTCTTTATTAATTCAATTCTTTATTTCAATGCCAACATTATACTCTATCCAACGTAAGAAAAACTGGGCGTGTCCAGTTAAATTTCCGATTTCAATTGTTAACGATTGTTAATTTTTCTTAGCAACAATGCTTAACAATTGAAATCGGAAATTTAATTAGACACGCCCAGTTTTTCTTTCGTTGGACAGGGTATAAATAAGTCAAAATTTGAAAGTAAAGAGCTTAAGAATGCAATTTACGTCACTAAGCTATAAAATTGCGAAAACGAGGCCAACGAGAGAAAGGCCAGGGCCAAAACCACCTCTACTCAAAGCCTGAGCGCGAAAATTTCATACATTGTTACATCATCATACCTAGTCATAATTTAGGACTTATTATTGGTAGAAATGCGATTAAAGATGACTACAAAGCCAACGAAAAAGACAGGCCTCGAAGCGGAAAAGTCACCTGACCATCTGGGTCCGAACAACAATCCAACCTTCATTGTTTCTAACAATCGGAAAAATACTCATTGTTTACATCCAAGATGGAGACAATGAAGACTGCATTGTTGTTCGGACCCAGATGATCAGGTGACTTTTTCGCTTCGAGGCCTGTCTTTCTCGTTGGCCTCGAGATGACTACCTATGACGTGTTAACAATGTATGACGTTTCCGCGCTCAGGCTTTCTCTTTAGGTGGTGTTGCCAGGGCACTCAAAAGTCACATGATCATCGGGGTCCGGGCAACAATCCATCCTTCATTGTTTACAACAGACGAAAAATTACTGATTGTTAAAATCCAAGCTGAAGACAATGAAGGATGAATTGTTGGCCGGACCTCGATGATCATGTGACTTTTGAGTGCCCTGGCCTGTCTCTCGTTGGTCTTGTTGCGAAAAGAAGTGTTATTTATGCATGTTACGTAATAACGTCAGTTTATGCATATTACGTAATAATATGCATGAAAAGAAGTCTCATTTATGCATGCTACGTAATAACGTCAGTTTCTCGCGATGCTCGCAGGAAACAATATCTGAACGATACTTTTGCTTTTTCCTACTACACCAGAGGCCACTGCTATCACGGAATTACTAAAGCTCTGCAAGTATGGTCAACTGAAGCCATTTTCGCCATTTTTGGCCTTTTCGTATGCTCAACTACTTATTAATATTCTCGAAAATCACTCGTTTTTTATGCAATTTAACGGTCATCGTAAGTATACATAAATTACATAAAAAACGAGTGATTTTCGAATTTTAATAAGCAGTCTATAATGAGTGAACCTACGAAAAGGCCAAAAATGGCGTCAGTTGTCCACAGAGTTTAGGAATTACGAAGGCAACAATGGAAAATGTGATAACGTCATATCTCGTTAGTACGAGGCCAACGAGATAACAAGGCCTGGAAGCGAAAAAGTCACCTGACCAAGTGGGTGCTAGCAACAATCTAACCTTCATTGTTTCCAACAAAATGAAACACACTGATTGTTAACATCCAAGATGGAGACAATGAATTTTGGATTGTTGCTAGCACCCAGTTGGCCAGGTGACCTTTTCGCTTCCAGGCCTTGTTTTCTCACTGGCCTCGTCGTTAGTATAAGGATCTCTGAGCCGGACCGACGGATAAGAGAATTAGTATATTAGTTTGTCATATAGGGGAAGCAACAATATATAGCGGTTTATAATGAAATGGTTGTTGTGCTAAAATTCCTGGTATGTATACATTTTGCTGCAATACACAGCACGAATGCTTCTTGAAGTTAAGAATGTGTTCTAGGATTTGTTTAATATTATTATTATTTGTTCCTTTGACAATCGTCTGAGAATGCAGACGTGCTGTTGAGTGGAAATGTGGACATCTTGAAGATGCTCCACAGGCAGCTATGATAGTGTTCGTCTAAGTTGTCTTATGTTATTGCCCTGCCTTGATGCAAAATGCTTATACTTATAGATCATTAATGAATTTTCAGCTAAGATGAACTATTATTGATCGAGACATTAAAGAAGTATATCAGGATTCCTTAGATCAATCAAAAGTTGTATTTTTTGATTGAGGAGCGAGCTGTAAGTTCAGCCGCGGAACTAAAGTGTGCTTCCATGCTATATTAATTATGCAAGTTATAGATACTGCAGTAAGGGGTTTGGAACGATTACGCTGGTGGCCAAGCCTTTTAAATGATTAACACAACGCAACGAACGAACGACAAATAAAATGTGGTCTTTGGACTTGCACTGTTGTGTTCAAGGATCTCTGAAGATGCGTTATACCAAATTTAATGTTCAAAGTGTAATACTGTAACGTGCCGCTATGATTATGAGTGGCACTAGCTTAACTTTTACATGTGAATATGTTAACGTTGTTGCCATTATGTAGAATCCTATGGTATGCAAATAATGGGAAGTAAATGAATGTTCAAAGATGTATGATTAAATCTTTTTTGAAGATCGCATGTTGTGAGATTTTGTGTATTGACACCTGAGTCGGTGCCTTGTTTTTAGTCACACACTGACTAGTGATGAAGCCAGATGAGGGTAACCACTGACGTTAAGTGCTCTTAATGACAGAGCCGTAGTGGTTATTGATTAACTGGCTATAGACATGTGGTAGTTGGGCATTGTAGCTGAGGCATGATGTATTGAGCTGGACTGTGCAAACATGCATGTATTTTAAAATGCTGTTGTGAGTAATGCCAGTATCAGTATTAATTAAATGACACGATGGTTACAAATGTATGCCGCATTAAAAACTGACCCTTGTTTCATGAGTCGTGAGCAGAATAAGCATTGCTGGGGTTGAGAAAACTCCGAACACAACAAGAATATAACTCGTAAAACGATTTTCAAATATGCTGAAAAGAAGAATATAATAAAGGGTCATTGAAGTACTTTTTGGGGGTCATTTTCTCGGACGTAGCTTTTCGAAAATCGAAAAGAATGTCATATTCGTCTTGTGCTCGTCATTCCCGTTCGAATGACATATTACATGCCTTATATTTCCAATAAAAAAATTTAATGGGAGGGTTTGGGTCTCAATAGTCACGTGACTGTTAGACCGATTTCTATCACAAACTAATCAGGTGAGCTCAGGAAGTGTCTCTATCGAAGAGCGAAAGCAGAATTTGAAAAAGTTAAAGCGTTCGCGAGTAATCGTCGGACATACAGACGGACAGACAGACAGAGCGAAACCAATATATGCTTTTCAGCATATAATAAAGCAATAGTGTGGAGTATTAATGTTAACGTTGTTTAACAGGCAATCAAGGCACAATAACTGAGTGTTGTCAGAAGTGCCAAGAAGGAAGTTTCCTATACTTATTGAGAGGTTACACTCTCCCTCCTCTTTCGAAAAGGGACACTTGACGCCTTCTTAGGTGTCCAATTTGGGAATGGGTAGTTGCAGTGCAGCTATCTGAGGTATCGTGATTTTGGAGTCAAGTTTTAGGGAGGAAACCGGCGTGTCTCATAACCTTCTCGGTTGGGGTACTGTAAGTTGTGAAAACCTGAGCTGAGAGTTATGGTGCCATAATGTGAATCCAAGTAGAATGACCGCAGTGTGACTACCATGTGTTTAGCCAGGAGGCGTGTGACCTTGTTGGCTATGGATATTGTGTTCATGATGACATAATGTAATATGGGATACTGTTCATGATGTGAAGAAAAGATATTGATTGTTCCGTCATAAGAACCACTCATGGTTCGTTATATGCATAATTCTTAGGCAAAGTTGACTTTTAGTAACTGCGAGCGCAGTGCTCGCAGTTACTAAAGGTCAACTTTGCCGAATTTTCTTTTAAAAACTTAAACTTTCTACGTATTTTCATTATTGTCGTGCATCCGGGTGCGAGGCTAACGAGAAATACAGGCTCCGGCACTGAAAAGTCACCTGATCAAAATAGGTCTAGCAACAATCCAAACTTCATTGTTTCCAACAAAGGAAAAAACACTGATTGTTAAAATACAAGATAGAAACTATGAAAGTTATATTGTTAATAGACCTATCTTGGTCAGGTGACTTTTCAGTGCCGGAGCCTGTATTTCTCGTTAGCCTCGATCCGGGTGAATATGACATTAAATTTAAGTAATAAATGAAAAATTAAGCCACGAGCCTACTGTAATGTACATTACAGTCAACAATGACTTAATTGCTCAGAGCGTCGCGATCTCAGACTGGAATTTTCTTTTTCTTTCCTATTTTCATTTATTATTTATTTAAACGCATTTAACGTCTGTATTGTAACATTTTAACATCTGAGGCATCGTGTTTAAATAATCCATCAGCTTTTCTTTAATAAATTTGATAATTGGGGTCTTTGTTACTGTTTACATATACGGTGGCTACGCTATGACCTATCCATTAACAGAACTATTTTTTTATTTGCGGTGTAAGACCATGTAGCGAATGTACGAATAACTCCCTTAATAAGAAAAATAACCAGATTTACTACTACTCCAAAAGAAAGGATCGACATACAATAACTACTATCACTACCTCTGCTGGTCTTACCATTACTGATGGACTGGATATTAGTAACTGTTTTACCCAGCATTTCAGTGAAACTGTCTCTACTTCTTTCAACACATTCTCGGAGAACTGTCTACCTATTGTCCCCCTATTGATAACCTCATCTTAATGGAGTTCACTGATAGAGATGTTGCCTACGGCATTAATAAATTACGGGCCAAGCCTTGCAATTCTCCGACAGAGGTTCCTTCCTTTATTCTGAAAGGCCTTCGAGATGTCATAATTATTCCTCTTAGGCGCATCTTTAATTTGTGTCTAAAAGCTGGCCACTATCCTAAAATAAGGAAGAGTGCGGTTGTGGTTCCTGCATTTAAGGGTGGTTCTGCCAAACGGACTGACATTGTTAGCTATAGGCCGATCTCTACCCTTCCACCCACTGCCAAAGTCTTTGACATCATTCATAAATATCTTCTACAACATGTCCTTCCTCATGTTCCTGCGTGTTGACATGGTTTCTTTCCCCGATGTTCCGTTGTGAGCAATCTTGTATCTCTCACCACTCATGCTCATGATGCTCTTGACCACTGCCAGCAACTTGACGTGGTCTACTTTTATATGCAAAAGGCGTTCGACCCTGTCAATCATGAGTTACTAATTAAAAAATTGCGTGCGTATGGGATTGTTGATGAACTCCTTCGGATAATGCGCTCTTTCCTGTTGGATCGACAGTTTGTTGTATCTATACGACATTATTCAACATTGCCCTATAGGCCTCACTGTGGTGTTCCACAGGGTTCTGTCTTAGGGCCTTTATTATTTGTTATCTTCACTGCTGACCACCCCGAGGTGATTAGAAATTCCCATATATTGATGTATCCAGATGATGTGAAACTTTTTGGTAACATTATAATTGTCTTAATGCTCACCTGCTTCAGCAGGAAATTATAGTATATGTCATTGGAGTGAGCAGAATGATCTTGCAACTAATGCAACCAAATATGACAAAAAAAGACCAATTTTATCGAGTTCTCCTAGTCTGTTTGTGGAAATGTGCAAGTTGCCAAACTCTGTGTCCGTGATCTTGGCATAAACGTTGATAGCACACTTGTTGACTGTTCGTCTGAAGGCTTACATAGCTCTTGGTACCATTGCGCGCACTGGAGCCGATTTTCGGTGCCCTTCTACATTTGTTCGGCTCTATCGGAGTCTAGTTTTATCCATTTTGTCCTACTGTTCTGTTTTATAGAATGGGGGTTCAAATATGCGGTCTTGTAAACTGGATAGGGTGCAAAATGTTTTTCTCCGGTTTCTGAAGCGGAAATTCCCGAATTTTGATGTACCTTCAGATCTGTGTGCACTCTCAGACATAAGAATGAAGATTGAATTAGCTGTGTGAACACCGTACGTGAACTGAATTGAATTGAATTGAATTATTATTATTATTGAATTTTTATCTTTGTAATAATTATTATATTTCTGTTAATCTGTATAAATAAAATTGCGTTTTTCTGTTTTTTTATTGTCCTTTTTTTTTTTTAATTACGTTACTTCCCTTTTACTTGTATCTTAAATAACCCCATTTTGGGCCTTTGGCCTGTTGGGGGGCAACATAGCGGCTTGGCCTTCCAATTTATTTTGTGGGTTATTCCCTGTTGTTGTTACCTATCATTATTATTATTATTATTATTATTATTATTATTATTATTATTTATACCAGATGGTTTGTTTGTTTTTAGTATTTATTTGCGTAAAATGACGGCCGTTTATGGGAATAAAATCATAATCACACAAAGAAACTCCGTGTTTACACATTTCGGTTATTTACTCATTTGGTATTAAATGTATGAAATTATACGATTAAGAAATGAGTAAAGAGCGTTTTAATTGTTGGTCATCTTACAAACATGGAAACACGGAATTCTTTTGTGTGATTTTAAAGGACCGTCACTTTACGCAAATAAAATCATACAAGACCCACTCAACTTTTTTTTTTTTGCAATTTAGTAATATTTTTTAATATATCAAATGTTTAAATCAGTTGTTAATTAGTAATAATTTTGTAAATTCTTATAATAAGCGTTTCAATAACATTAACTGATTATTGTTAAATATTTACGAATTATAAATAAACTTTATTAATTTCTAATAGTAATTAATAACTTCAGAGTAAAATTCTGCGAAATTATGGGTCAACAGTGGCGTCTTTAAGTGATGCTTCACTGCAGGGCGGTTACGAAACAGTTGCTATGAATGAGTTGTTCATTTGGGTGTCTCTGAGGGATGCTTCTCTGCAGTGCACGCAGTGCTCGCAGTTACTAAAAGTCAACTTTGCCAAAAGTTGTTTAAGCCCCGGAAAAAATGATAACCGTTGGTGAAAGGAGAATGCGCGACTGAACGCATGGACTTTTATCCAAGATGAAAGTGATTTATCTGCCCTCTGGCGTTTTAAAGCGAAAACTACTGAATGTGGTATTCGGTGGTCTAGAGTTCCATGTGTAAGCTGTCATAAGCGTTGCTGTAAAGTGTGTAAAACAAATTGTTTTTGCAATAGCGGATTTAATTTTTTGTGTTCTTGACAGTGTTGTTATCTGCATGATGCAAAAATTCCGAACGGTCTCTACAAACAAACAAAAAGTATGCTAAACAAGCAGTCAAAATACCAAACTCTCCAGGTCATACACGTGCAACACGTTCTTGCGATAAGTGGTGTAGATGAGAAATTCTAACTGGTCACAAGCTCCTATTTGGATTAAGAGCTTATTTGTAAGATATTCTTCGTATCTGATTTTTCACAATTTCTTAATCACTGTAAATTGATTTAAGTGGCACAGTTCTGCACATCGAGAAGAGCGCGCTTCCGCTCACGGTGCTTTATTCTGATCGCTAAATGTTACTCGATTGTCGAAATTATGCTTCAAGAACCTAACGTAACCTTTAATTCTCCAAGATCAATGCAGGAAGGAAGGACGATGGCCACGGGGTTAATTTTGTAGGTTCATATCTCCGCAGGATCTAAATTTTGAAAACCAACCGAGCTCCTTCGGAAATAGTCCCTCTACTAAATGCTTTATTAATACTTTCGGCTGCAGCCCTTGCAGAATTCCCCGATATCAACTTGGATTTCAACACCTTCATCTATTCTTGATTGTACTTAATTGTCTTGGTTTCATGAGTAACTTTGATTCTTTATCTTCAATATATATAAAGAAGGATGTTTGTGGGTGGGTGGGTCTGTCTGTCTGTACGTTTTTTGACGTAGAACTACTTCTATCAGGGGTGCAGCCGAGGAAAAATTCAGTCGCGGTTTTTCGTTCAAAGAGTGATGTACATATCTCAGTCTACATCTTTCTATCACTATATCCTACAACTATGGTCATTATCTCGTTGGAAAGAGGAAGGTTGAGTCTTGAATAATAAGCAAACATTTCACCAAATGAGCCACTGGGTCAAAAGTTACAGCAAGTTAAAGTTAAGTGAATTTTATGCTCGCCATCGTAATAACGGACTGGCGCTACTGCAGCATATACGTGTGTGGCGTTTATTGGAACTAATTGGAGCTAACCATGGCCTACGAGAAAAGGCCTGTGCTTTTAATATAAAGAAGGCCTATACATTTTAAGACAATATCATGAAATCCTGTCATCTGCCGGCGAAATCAGTACATCATCTATCTATATAAAGAAGGATGTTTGTGGGTCTGTCTGTGGGTCTGTCTGTGGGTCTGTCTGTGGATCTGTCTGTGGGTCTGTTTTTTATACAAATCTACAGTTTTATTCCGATCTTGATGAAATTTCGCATACATGACCTTCAAAGCATGAGGAAGGTCACTGTCTACCTCAGATTTCGGAAAAATAATAAATATCGATAAAAAAATCGATATTCATGGTTATGGCAAGGCATATTAATGAGAAATATCTCATGACCAACAATGCAAGGCAAAGTTTGTACAACAATAGGTATCAACAATGGTATCAGCACGCAATTCACAAACACACTGCATGAACGAACAATCAATATCTCATGACTAACAATGAAAGGAAAAGATTGTGCAAGTGTAATTATCCCGGGCAACGCCGGGTACCTCTTCTAGTCATTTATATAAAATCAGCGATGGTGGACGTTGTCACAACAAAGAAAAAATCTAACAATGAGTTATCTAACAATGGGTTATTTCCCGATTATACAAACGGGTGGGTACGCTTCTAGTTTTCTATTAAAAATATGTTGTAAAATAATAAAATATATATTATTTTAAGCAGATTACTTATTTTAAAAAATGAACTTTGAAGTTTTGTTAATTTCTTAAAACAAAACAATAAATCTGACTAAAATAATACGAGGGTTCGGGCATAAGTCATGGCAACTATTTTTTTTTTATGAGAATTCAAGCATGGGTGGAAAATGTGAAATATACAGATGAAAGGACAAGGAATGGACGAAATTTACGGACATTTAACAACACGCCAACACTTTGCTTCTCATGTTTATTAAGGTAGTTGACAACATTACAGGTTTCATGTTCTGGAATCATGAAGCCTGTAAAGTTTCATACGTTTCATGCTTCTGGAAAATTTATTCTGGAACATGATTACAGATTTCATTTTCCAGAATAAGTAACAGAAATCAAAATAGAGAACGGCTGTTTTGATATACGAGCATTGTTCAACTCGGGTTACATCCACCTTGCACGGCGGTTGACTGAGAACTGATTTAACATTGCTCTCTGCGCAACTTCAGGAACTCACGGAGCCATATAATGTTCTCACAGCTTCCTTGAGACATATGACATTTTATGAGACCATCCCTTAGCTCTGAGAAAAAAAAAATAGTTGCCATAACTTATGCCCCAACCTTCGTATATGTTTTCAAACATGTTGGTCTTAGTTGTTTGTAAAAATATAAATATATGGGTCTTTAAAACAACAGTGATTTTACGACAGAGTCGACGCGTTTCAGCCGTGGCTTTCTTCAGGACTGTGTGTATAATGATTAAAGAAGCTTAGAAGAACAAAATTGAAATATAATTGAATATAGTAACTTTTTTTTTTAAATTTTGTTCTATTTTTTTTCAAAAAATACACACAAACGGTAACCAATAACAACATAAAGTAGTAGTTCTACGCCTTAAAAACTCGCGGCTTTGGCAGTCACCAGAGCCTCTGTCAATTTTTTTTTATACAAATCTACAGTTTTTCATCCGATCTTGATGAAATTTCGCATACATGACCTTCAAAGCATGAGGAAGGTCACTGTCTACCTCAGATTCCGGAAAAATAAATAATTATCGATAAAAAATCGATATTCATGGTTATGGCAAGGCATATTAATGAGAAATATCTCATGACCAACAATGCAAGGCAAAGTTTGTGCAACAATAGGCCCACTGTGTTCGCATCAACAATGGTATCAACGCGCAATTCACCAATAACAATGAGCACAGAATGATGATGTAATGTTAAAGCAATCTTTCCAAGAATTATAACAATGAACATAAAATGATGATGTAATATGGATAAGTTTCAATTTGTAACAATGCATAAAATTCCTGTTATTCAGGCTTTTCTTAGAAAAGAGAGTTCTTAGTACTTAACAATTTCTTGAAAATCTTTAAAAATGATCAGAAACTGGAGATAATGGAGAGTTAGCAGACTATTGGGAAAGAGTGGAAAGACGACAGAGGAAGCACTCCTTTAGCTCCGTGATGTATTGAGCAAATGGTAAGCAGGTCAATAGAAGAATCGGCGACCGCTAGACTGCACAAAGTGATGAATGGCCAAGTTATACTTCAACACATCGAGAGAAGAGTGGAAATTGCAACAACACTAAGTATACATCTGAGGTAAAATTACGTGAGTAAGAAATTATTTAGACTAGCAGTGGCATCCTTGGAGAGGTCCAGCCATTGTGAGCCTTTAAAAAGATTTTTTTCGAATTTTCATTAAGAATTTTTACTGTATTAATTCTAAGCATTTTCATGTGTTTATTTTTAAGATATTGCAAAATTTAATTTAAATTTTTGAGATTGTTCTGTTTACATCCAAGTGTAATTATCCCGGGCAACGCCGGGTACCTTTGCTAGTCTTCTATATATATAAAGAAGGATGTTTGTTTGTTTGTGGGTTTGTTTGTTTGTTTGTTTGTTTTTTATACAAATCTACAGTTTTATTCCGATCTTGATAAAATTTCGCATACATGACCATCAAAGCAAGAGGAAGGTCACTGTCTACCTCAGATTTCGAAAAAATAATAATTATTGATAAAAAATCGATATTCATGGTTATGGCAGGGCATATTAATGAGAAATATCTCATGACCAACAATGCAAGACAAAGTTTTTGCAACAATAATTATCAACAATGGTATCAACACGCAATTCACAAACACACTGCATGGACCAACAATATATATCTCATGACCAACAATGCAAATAACAGTTTGTGCAACAATAGGTATAAACAATGTGTCAATACACAATGCACCAACACAATGCAAGGATCAACAATATATGTCTCATGACCAACAATGCAAGGCAAAGTCTGTGCAATATAGAATTCAATGCATAGAATTCCTGTTATTCAGGCTTTTCTTAGAAAAGAGAATTCTTAGTGCTTAACAATTGCTTGAAAATCTTTAAAAATGATCAGTAACTGGAGATAATGAGTTAGCAGACTATTGAGAAAGAATGAAAGACGATAGAGGAAGCACTCCTTTAGCGCCGTGCTGTATTGAGCAAATGGTAAGCAAGTAAATAAAAGAATCTGCGACCGCTAGACTACACAAAGTGATGAATGGACAATTTTTGCTTCAAGACATCTAAAGAAGAAAGGAAATTGCAACAACATCAAGTGTACATCTAAAGTAAGATTACGTGAGTAAAAAATTATTTAGACTAGAAGGCATCCTTGGAGAGGTCCATCGATTGTGAGCCTTTAAAAAAATTTTTTTCGGTAAATCAAGTCCCGGTATATCACCTAGAATGGATCTTTTCAGTGAAGAGGTAAATTCCTGTCTTTCGGATTTTTCTTAGAATGGTTAGTCCCTTCGTTCTATATTGTATTGATTAAGTTATTATTTAACCAATTTGGAGGTTTAATTTAGCTTTTTGAGGTTGTTCTGTTTACCTACAAGCGTAATTATCTCGGGCAACGTCGGGTCCTCTGCTAGTCTTTCTATAAATATAAAGAAGGATTTTTGTGGGTCTGTTTGTTTGTTTGTGGGTTTGTTTGTTTTTTATACAAATCTACAGTTTTATTCCTATCTTGATAAAATTTCGCATACATGACCTTCAAAGCATGAGGAAGTTCACTGTCCACCTCAGATTTCGAAAAAATAATAATTATTGATAAAAAAAATCGATATTCATGGTTATGGCAGGGCATATTAATGAGAAATATCTCATGACCAACAATGCAAGACAAAGTTTTTGAAACAATAAGTATCAACAATGATATCAACACGCAATTCGCAAACACCCTGCACGGACCAACCAATATATATCTCATGACCAACAATGCAAATAAAAGTTTGTGCAACAATAGGTATCAACAATGGTGTCAACACGCAATGCACCAACACTATGCAACACTGTTGGACGAAATTTAATCAAACTGACGATTAATGATTATGATTAAAAGTAATCAATCGTTAATCATGATTAAAAGTTGTTTTTGTAAATCGTCTGGAGTTAGTCGCGATTATGGAGGTTGGGCAATATACAATCAAAGTAACGATTAATGATTATAATTAATAATATTCAATTGTTAATCACGATTAAACGTTTCTTTTTTAATTGTTAATCTCCGCCAAGAGTTCGTTACGATTAATGATTAAGTTATAATTTATTCGAAGGAAAGACTAATCGCTAGAAATTGCATAAAAAATTTATTTTATCGCTTGATGAGCAGTTCACAGGCCTACAATAACTCTGATCTACAGTGAAAAAGTATTCGAAATAATTTGAACTAATTTCTGCTTGTCTACCCATGCAGAATAAGAGTTGATAAGTAAAAGTCATTTATTATATGCTGAAAAGCATATATTGGCTTCGCTCTGTGTGTCTGTATGTCCGACGATTACTCGAGAATGCTTTAACTTTTTCAAATTCTGCTTTCACTCTTTGATAGAAACCCTTCCTGAGCTCACCTGCCTGATTAGTTTGTGATTGAAATCGGTCTAACAGTCACGTGACTATTGAGACCCAA